>MJHO01000301.1:0-23592 GCA_002076135.1 Xerophyta viscosa
TACGTGTCAAACTTTCTAAATATGCAGTTTTGCAGAGGGCTGGAGCAAAATAGTTACGTAAAACTTTTGCCACGGTATTGTGCTTGTGACAGCAGATAAAAAGATTACGCAGACAGACATATCAGAAGATTGATATCAGCATGCTTGGATGGATTGCAAAACCATGTTGCGGGTGAGCTTATTGTCAATCACTTGATCCATTCCTTTATTTGGGCATTTGGAGGCCTACCATAAATATAAAGCTGATAATTATTAGTCACAAAATCTCATCTTCCGCTGTGCCAAAATCACAGTAGTGTCAAACAACCATTCCTCTTAAGATTGCAAAATCTAGAAAACATAATAAATTTGTTAGACGAAAATATAACTGTCACATCCTTAAACCCATAATGAGAAAATAGCTAAGAGTATAAATTTGCTTATGCTACTTTTGTAGGCATTTTAACGGCTGTGGTTACTCTGTGCGTGTTAGGAAGGGTAGGAAAATATTTGACTCAATGAGTAAAGTAATATGGGCTCAAACCAAATTAGAACATACTCTGCTATTTCTTGAATGACTTGCTCCTCTTCTTCAGAAAGTGACATATCTCGTGTTTTTATCTAGTTGGCTTGTTATACAAGATAATCTCTATGTTACAGGATAACCTCTTTTTGGTCTTCTACATCATTATTGCTGACAAAAGTTCCCAAACTAACGTCTAGGAAAAGTATGTCTGACATCATGGTTTTAGTCAAAGCCACTCAAAGTATGTCTGCCATCGCTTACGACTACAAAAAGTCGCTCTGGTAGTCAACTAGGTACACCACAATTTGAAGATTGCTATGCATCTTCAACATCTTTACTTCTTCATAAATGTTACACTGTTCTGTCTTCCATCCATACAAACAAGCATACTTCTAGACTGCGAGGATCAAGTGAAGAGTCTAATTAGCAATTACTTTGAGAAGTATAAGTCCGCTTGACGCACTCCTGTCACACAGGATTAGCAGAGTTCTTTACTCAAATAGTGGATTATGCCGCACCAGCTTTATTCCCAGCAGTACAAGTTTTTACTCTAGTGCATGATATTCTTTCTCTTGATGCTCAAAATCCGCTAAGGAAATATCTTCAGGTAAGGTCACTGAAGCATAAAAAAAATGTCCAGCTGTATCCATTTTCATTGGGATCAAATTACAAGTTCTGATGTGTTGACTTTAACTGTGCAAGATTTGCTAACTGGAGATTAAATTAACTATTGCTGCAAGTGACAAGTGCACTGTAAGAATTTAATTCTTTTTCTTAATGAATAGAACGTCTAACAGAAGATTGATCATCACGAAGTAGAAACTTTATAGTTTTTGCAGATAATCTCTAGAATTTTCAGCAATAATTTATACATTTCTAATTCTGAATGTCGTTTCTGTCACTTAACATTGTCTTGTTTAATAAATTTTGATTTGATTATCATAACTATGGACAAGAGCTTTTCGTAAGAAAGTCTGCTGAAGGGATTGTATATAATTTTGCAGGTCGCATTTTGAGTTGAATGAAAACTAACTTGCTGAAGGGACTGCTACTGCAAATAGGTGTAGGTGGCATATGAAGGAAACAGAAGAGTTCAAATCACGTAACCACGCAATCTTGAGACAGCATTGCATGCCTAAACTTTCTAGTTTAAAAACTTGTATATCCATTGTTATTCGGTAAGGTCACTGAAGCATAATAAAAATGTCCAGCTGTATCCATTGTCGTTCGGATCGAATTACAAGTTCTGATGTGTTCACTTTAACTGTGCAAGATTTGGTAACTGGAGGATTGAATAACTATTGCTGCAACTGATCAAGTGCACTGTTTTCAAGCACTACATAAAATCATATTTTTGGCCCTAATATTAGTAATTTAGAAACTTTCAACCAGCCATAGAAATTCCAGCTGACGAGATCCATCTGCCTTTGATAATCATTGGATTTTTAGACAACGCGGCCAATTATGGTTTCCATTGAGTTAATGCATAATAATTTTGATCGTTTATGCCTTGTTTTGTTTTCGTAAGGGTGTTGGTGCTTGTTCAATGTGTGCAAGCTTAGTATCCGTTTTGGGCTTAGGGTTGCTTCATGCAGTTCATGCTATTTATGCTGCAAGTCTTTTTGCTAAAGTTCCATCTAGCAAATAGAATGCTTGGATAGATATGCAAGAAGTAATAGTGAATTATTTGGTAGCCTACAGCATTCATGGTCCAGACGGTCATGCAATATGTATAATGTTCTATGTATGCAAGGCGCATGCTATATGTGTGTCGTCTATCTGTTTTCTTCTTTTTTTAGATAGTCAGTAAAAGTTTCAACAGATAATATCTGTAACAAAGCGTATTTGTTGTGTTGTAAGGATTTAATTATCCTCCTTAAAGAATAGAACGTCTAATAGAAGAATGATCATCACGAAGTAGAAACTTTATAGGTTTTGCAGCTAACCTCTAGAATTTGCTGCAATAGTTGTTACATTTCTAATTCTGAATATAGTGTTTGTCACTATCATAACTATGGACATGAGCTTTTTGTAAGAAAGTCTGCTGAAGGGATTGTACATACTTTGCAGGTGGCATTCTGAGTTGAATGATAACTAACTTGCCTATCTTTGCAGATAGGTGTAGGTAGCATATGAAGGAAACAGAGGAGTTCAAATCAGGTAACCACGCTATCTTGAGACCGCATTGCATGCCTAAACTTTCTATGTAAAAAACTTGTATACCCCCTTCCGCTAAGGAACGTTTCCCCTCTGCGCTGCGCTTTATATGGAATCTGGAGGTGGGTGTTAGATAAGTTTGCTAACTATTATGGTATGTCTGATGCTTATACAAAATTGTGGTACATTTAAACTTAGTGACTGCATTGTGCATTCCATTTATCGACAAGTCGGCATGAATGATCATCTTGCTTATATTGGACTCTAGGTATCCTTGTTGTATGTGAATGTTGCCACACCACAAAAGACTGCTTAGAGCTTATATAGGATCTTCTTTTGCCAATCATAACAGCAAAGGCAGAGAGGAGTGTCTCAAGGCAAGAGGTAAGTACTTTGCTTTCATTGGAAAGAAGCACCTTCATACTCACCATATTGTGACTAGAAAATGTCATTTTGATAGTTAACTAAGTACACCACAATTTGAAGTTTGTTATGGATCTTCAACATTTTTACTTCTATAAAGACATTACACTGTTCTTCAAGGATCTTGGTCTTGTACCTTTTTGTCTTTCATCTATGCAAATCGATTATTTAAGGTTAATTTTTAAAGATTAATACCAAACACAAATATGGAGTCCTATACTTCTATTATGCTTGGAAGTGACTATTTGCAAGGAGACGGTATGCATTGCTTCTAATATGGAGTCTATATTTCTTCTTTTGCTGTTTTGTGTTGGGAGGTTCTATTCTTTGTTAGAATGAATTTGATGTAGAAGTTAACAAGTTTCTACATACATAGGATTTTATGTAAATGCATTCATATCATGGTTTTAGTGCCGGATCAGCACCGTCTCGGTGCCGACCGTGCCGGTCGGCACATAATTTTTGTTTTTAATTTAATAATTTTTTTTTTTAATTTTGCTTTGGATTTTATATCTCTGTAAGCCACATCGACACTCTATGTGGCAAGGAACTATATACTATACACTTTTGCTATATAATTGCGATTTTTGTATTTAGTATTTTATTAATCTTTTTTTATTATTTCTTAAATAATTTTAATATTTTAAAAACAAAAAATTATACGGATCGATATGGTCGGCACGGTCAACACTGTCTGGTTTTGGATTTTTACCGAAAACTCGGCTTTGACACGAAAAAACTTGATTCGTATTGTAGATCCTGGTACGTCCTTCAACCATGTTTTAGATCCTTAAATGACGGATCTAAATTAGGAGATAGAAAATTGTTAGGTAAGTTTAACATGTCAGCTGACTTTATGTTTATCTTTTTTTAAATGCTTCTGTTATCTTATATCTTTTAGATTACCGATTATTAGTCAAGGGTGTGTTGTTTATGGCGTTATTCCTCAAGCTGCTCACAATTTTGTTGTTATACCATTTCGGTGGCATCTTGAGGTTGTCTTGTTTTTCTATTGGAATTATCATTGTAGAAGATAGAGTAATCGATCGACATATGTATGTCACCATCGTGCCATGTTTTGTAGGGTTCACACTTTTCTGGTATATATAGGAAAGTGTAGTTAAAGTCGTTAAAGTGGGTTAAGGTTCCAAAAAATAGTGGAGAAAGTGTAGAGGAGCAGCCTGTTGAAACTTTAAAGGTACTTAAATATGGAGATGTCCTCGCTCATTTTGGGAGAAAGCTGGTTTCCTATTTGATTTTTCGTTTGTATAGAGCAGGTAGAAGTTTATATTATTAAGCTACTTCTAATAGAAGCAAAGTTTCGATGACTAATTTCTTTGTTAAGCTACTTCTAATGTTAAGCTACTTCTAATAGAAGCTAAGTTTCGATGATTCTATTTCTATTCCAAATAAGATTTTAGGATAACTAGGTGTCGTCTGAATAGGAAGTTGCATTCCAAATTTTAAAGGCATGAAAGGGATGAAATTTTTCTCCACTATAGTGATAAAGGATAGGCATTTCACTCGTAATATACCTACTTCGTGAACAAGGATAGATAGTTGCCAAAATAGCACTCTATCAGGAGGAATGAGTGGTTGCGAGCTTGCTCTACTGAAGCCCGGTTTTTCTTTTTCTTTTTTGTGGTGGGATTTTTGTTCTTTGTTAGAATGAATTTTGATGTAGAAGTTTTCTACATACATAGGATTTTTCCTAAATGCATTCATATTGTAGACATGGTACATGTTATAGATCCTTAATGACGGACGGAGGTAAGTTTAACATGTCAGCTGACTTTATGTTTATCTATTTTTAAATCCTTCTATTATCTTATGTCTTTTAGATTATGGATTATTAGTCAAGGGTGTGTTGTTTATGGCGTTATTCCTCAAGCTGCTCATAGTTTTGTTCTGAGCAAGGTTTATCGTGCCGTGCCGTTTCGAGTTTCGGTAAACTCAGATCTCGAGACGTGCCGACCGTGCCGTGCCGACTGTGCCGACCGTGCCGAATCGTACAATTATATAAAAAAATATAAGATTTATTATATAAATAGTAATAAAAATTAAATAACAAGAAGTCTCATTCATTTGTTAAAATTCAAAGCACATATTATAAATTATTACCACATTGAGTGTTGGTGTGGTTGATATCGACGAAATCTAAATCATATAAATTTACTCCGTGCCTTGTTTGAAAATAATATACTCACATATCCCATGAATAAATATGATGATACTCATTATTAAAAAAAAAAAATTTAAAAAAAAATAAAAAAACGAAATTTGCCGACCGTGCCGACCGAAACGGTCGGCACGGTCGAGACAGACACACTGTGCCGACCGAAACGGTCGGCACGGGTCGAGACGGCCGAAACGGCCGAAAAACAGCCGTTTCGGCCGTTCCGGTGCCGCCAAGTGGCGGCACCGAGACGTCTCAGTCGGCACGACGCGTGCCGACCGAGACGTCAAACCATGGTTCTGAGACCATTTCGATGGCATCTTGAGGTTGCATTGTTTTTCTGTTGGAATTATCATTGTAGAAGATAGAGTAATCAACCGACATATGTATGTCACCATCGTGCAGTGTTTTGTAGGGTTGACACTTTTCTGGTATATAGGGGAAAGTGCAGTTAAAGTCATCAAAATAGGTTAAGGTTCCAAAAATAGTGGCGAAGGTGAAGAGGAGCAGCCTGTTGAAGCTTTAAAGGTACTTCAAATATGGAGGTGTCCTCTCTCATGCTGGGAGAAAGTAGGTTTCCTATTTGATCTTTTCATTTATATGGACTTCAACTTGATTGGTTTTTACATGCTTTCGCTACTATCTCTATCTGAATATATTTTTGTTAGTAGAATGGTCATAAAATGAAGTTTATGTTTCCTTCTCTCTTTTATTTGACTGTAAACTCAGTTTTGATCATTTTCTGTGTTTTTACATTTGGTCGATCTAAGACTGCTTGATTGCTTTCTATTCATTTGGATTTCCATTACGAAAAGCCAAGGCATATATTGCTTTACGCAAATGAGATTCGTACTCTCCGTGTTTCGTATATACCACACACCATATAGCACTTTGTTGAATAGCCGAGATGCATGATCAATGATTTACTTGGAATAATTTTGTGATGGTCCATTAGTTTGACGGGCAGATATAGATACCGATTAGGATTTGGTGAACTTGTAGCTGGGAGAAGGCTTTGTTATTGTTGTTGGCTTCATAATTTTAAAATTATATTATAGTTATTGCACGTGTTTTTGTGTCCAATCCAATTACTCGAGTAAACATCTAATCCAAGCTGTTACCGGCGCCTAGTTTGGAAGTAGGTGCATGAGGCGGTTATGAACACGCCATGCTGGTCTATCTGTTCTTCTCTATGATTTGAGATGATGTGGGGTATTCTCCAAACAGTCCTTTAGTTCCATTTTTTGCCATTTGACCAATAGCAAGCTTTGGTTAGACTTTCGAATCCTAACACTCATCTAGAAAGCAAGAGCAGAGAATAGGATCTATATGTGATTAAGAGGAAGCTAAGCGTGCTAGACAAAGAATCCTTTGAGCCCAACTAAAAGCCTACGTGAAAGTGGCATATAATTTTGGCTTAGAGGAATTTATCTTATTTTAAATATGTTTATATTTGACTTGAAATATTTGCTTTGCCTGAATCTTCTTCTAGGTCATTTCTAGTGAACGAATTGGAACGGAGTGCTTAGTTCATGACCGAAGGAAGGTTTATGAGGTACACTGATGCTCTTATGCTATGCTTACATTTGTAATTGTGAAGATGGCAGTCCAACGCATTAAATGAAGTGGCTAATGGTCTTTGCTTTAGGCTGTTCAGTCTTATGGTAATAAGAAGGGAGTGTGCCCATTATATTAACCCTTAGGCATAAGCCATTTATTAAACAATTTGAAATAGTTAGACATTTATATTCTCGCTTAGCATACCTAATGTAGATATTTTTAACGTCCCCTATGATGCTTGATATGTTATTAACTTGCTATTTCTTCTCTTTTGCTAGTGGTGAGGTATCCGGTGTTATTGATTCCTAGCGAAAAGCAAATGGCAGGAAATGTTTGTTTAGCTTTTATAGGCAACTGGTAAATTTCTTTTTCAGATTTCCCCTTTTGCAATGTAAACTTGATTTCTCTTTATTATGCATTGGAAGTGGCTATTTGCAAGGAGACAGTATGCAATTACATGCTTAGCATACCTAATCTAAAATAAGGGTTTTTTTTTTTTAGTTTTCTTTTTCTTTTGTGGTACGATTTATGTTCTTTTGTTAGAACGAATTTTGATGTAGAATCAATGAACTACATACATATGATGTTTTGTAAATGCATTCATATGGCAGACCTAGTAAGTGTTTGTTTTTAGCTATATTTTAGATCTTAATGATGGATTGAATTAGGTGAGATAGAAAACTGTTAAGGTAAGTTAGCATGTCAGCTAGTTTTCTGTTGACCTATTAAATCCTTTTATCATCTTATATCTTTTAGATTAAGGAGTATTAGTCAACGGAATGTTGTTTATGGCGTTATTCTCAAGCTGCTGACAGTTTTATTCTTAGGCCGTTTGGTGGTGTCTTGAGGTTGTGCTGTTTTTCCATTGGAATTATCATTCTAGAAGATGGTGTAATCAACTGACATGGATGTCACCATTGGTGCCATGTTTTGTAGGGTGGACACTTTTCAGGTATATATAGGAAAGTGCAGTTAAAGTCATTAAAGTGGGTTAAGGTTCCAAAAATAGTGGAGAAGAGAAGAAGAGCAGCCTGTTGAAGTTTTAAAGGTTCTTAAATATGGAGGTGTCCTCGCTCATGCTGAGAGAAAGCAGGTTATCTACTTGATCTTTTCATTTGTATAGACCTCAACTTGATTGGTTTTAGCAAAGTTTCGCTAGTATCTCTTTCTGAGCATACTTGCAAATAATGAATTGACTTCAGACTTTTTATTTATCATAACTTAATGCTGAAGAGCTTGGGAGGTACTTCCGCAACAATATGTATCCAGGTTAGATAACTTCCATATGCACCATATAGGTTTATTTTATAGAGATCGTGTAGCTCACTTTCAATAATGATATGCATATCATATTGCTGCTTCCATCCAAAGCTGTTTGCTTAAGCAGACTAATTAGCATGACAAAAGTTCTTGCTTTAATGATGATTATTTTCCCGTTGTGGCAAGTGATGCACCGCTTGTAAATGCTGATACTCTTCTTATTGTCATGTCCCTGCTTAGAGAAAATATTAGGGTATGTTACTTGTATTGATTCCGAATAAAAGTATGAATTTGAGTTTGATTGTATGAGTTGGTAGAAGTTTATATTGTTTAGCTTCCTCTAATGGAAGCTGAGTTGCGATGATTCTATTTCTTTATCCAACTAAGATTATTATGATTTCTTAGTGTTCGTCTGTATGGAAGTTGAGTTTGTATTGTTAAGCTTCCTCTAATGGAAGTTGCATTGCAAATTTTCTAGGCATGAAAGGGATGAATCAATTTTCTCCAATATAGTGAGAAAGGATAGGAATTTCAAGAAAGGATAGGAATTTCACTTTTATTATACCTAATTTGTGAATGCAGTTCCTAGGAACCTCAACTAAGACCACTTAAGCATGCACATGGACAAAATGAATGAAGCCATGACGCAGTTGGTTACAGTGATTCATCAACTTGATTCAACTATAGGGGTTGGGGCGGGGTGAGGGATAGGGTCCCTATCCTATCTCTGAATCTGACTTTTTTGGGGCAAAAAATTAAAATTTTCTGTCCATTTTGGAATAAATTGACATCCCTAACTAATACTCCTATTGTCGAATTTTTTTTTTTTATTTTGAGAATATTTAAATATAAAATTAAAATTTTAAATTAAATTTCAAAAGTACAAAATTAAAACTCGGCGGCCAAGTGCAAGCATGGCATGGGCTGGCCACGCTGGCATATACATATAGCTTTATGTACCGTCTAAAGACCATGTACTTTACTTTTTTGCAGATTATTAAAAGTTCTAACTTCAACCTCAACGTTATATCCAAGGAGAAGGAAAGCAGGATGACAGGACAGATGGACCCTGTGAACGCTAGCAAAGGAAAGTCATTAGGCAAATTGAAGTGGAAGGTAATCCAATATTCGTGATAACTATAAGTAATTCACTTTGTTTCCTACATGATGAGCTGAAAAATACATTTTCTGGTTCAATCTTTTACACATGCTCAACTCCTTGAAGATTTGTTTTTACATACATTACTTACGTCTAGTCCTTCAAACAGTATTTGTTTCTTACAGATTTATTCGTTTTATCCCTAAATATTAATGCTTTATTTGTGGTTCAAGAATCAATTATAAGAATCTTATACAACCAGTTTTGCAGAGAAGCAAGACAGCCATAAGTTCAGAAGACAAGAAAATGTCACTTATTCTGCCCTTTAATACAAGTCCATTTCTATTCTTAACAAGTCCTATGATAGCTGAAGTTTAGATCTTATGACCTATTAACTAATGCATTTCCATATGTGTTTTGGTTCCAGTACAGCAATTCCAAATGTTTCATTTAGATTCAAAGCAAAGTGGTACTAGGACTGGCCCTCTTAACAAACATCATAAGTACTTTGAAGTTCCTACTGAACTATTACATACGTCTTTTTTTGGGAGATTATTGAATTTGATTAATCATTTAGTGAAGAAGATTCTGGTTAAAGCTTCGTGCTATCTATTCTCAAAGATCTATGTATATTCAAGTCTGTTTCTGCAGTGCTGAAAAGTCACATTAATAAATTGAAAGCAACCTCACGTCCTGCTGGCCCTGAAGGTGTGATCAAACCTCTGAAGTTCCATTAGTAAAATATGTAATCAATGTTTCTAGAGTAAACCCATTGTTTCTGCAGAATCTCTTTCATGCTTGTTACAAAAGAAAAGCTCAAATGAGGATGCAGGATCATATGTTTGCTTAAACCTTGATCTTCAGACTCTCAGGTGTTGTGAGTACTTCGGTTATGGTTATTGGATACTGCTTCTAACAATAATCAGCAATTATTTGCGCTGTTGTACCCTTATGTTGAAAAAAAAGCTTGTAATTTTTACTTAATTTCAGCCACCAGGAAACGGAAATTTATATTCTCCTTCCAACCTGGTTACTGGACATTGCTTCGTTTAAATTAAAAAATATACTCAACGAACATATGCTTTTGCTGCTATATTCTTATGGACTGAAAGAAGCCTCTAGCTGCTAGTATTACTTTCAGCTTCCCATAGAGCCAAAATGATGTTTTTCTGTATACCTTTGATAGGGGATCCCTTATGAAGATTGCTTTCTAATCATGCTGCACTGATGAATTTTAGGAACATCAAAGTGAAGTAGCTAGATGGTGGTCAGTATACTTCAAGAATGGTTTCTCTATTTGTAAAATTACCTTCTGTTACTTTTTTCTTACCATGTCATTCTCTTCAAAGTGCTCTGACCGCTTGGCAAACTTTTGCAGCATATGATGCATGCTTTCGTTTGTGTCGGAATGCGTGGTCCAGAAACTGTATGGAGGTACCTGAATTCCTTCGAGATGAGTGCCTTGTTCTCCGGGATGCCTTTGGAAACACAAAATGTTTGAAAGATCTACAATATGCATACACGTATAGTTTTATGTACTGTCTAAAGACCACATACTTACTTTTTTGCAGATTACAAAAAGTTCTAACTCCAACCTCAACGTCACATGCAAGAAGAAGGAAAGCAGGCCGACAGGACAGATAGACCCCGTGAACGCTAGCAAACAAAAATCATTAGGCAAATGGAAGTGGAAGGTAATCCAATATTCGCGATAACTATAAGTAATTTCACTTTGGTTCTTACATGATGAGGTGAAAAATACATTTTTGGTTCAATCTTTTGCACATGCTCAACTCCTTCTTGATGATTTGTTTTCTTTTACATAAATTACTTACGTCTAGTCCTTCAAGCAATATATGTTTCTAACTGATTTATTCATTTTATCCATAAATATTAATGCTTTTGTTGTGGTTCAAGAATCAATTGTAAGAATCTTATACAACCGGTTCTGTAGAGAACCATGACAACCATAAGTGATGCTTCGAAAATCGTGTACCGCAAGTGTACGGATCGCACAAGTAATAAAGAGTAAATAAGAGTATCGTCCCACGAGGAGGAAATCTAACTACCAACAATACGATTCCCTATATTATCTAGGCAATGGAATTAAGAACTGTGAATCAACAGGAATTGACTGAATTACACGGAATCTAAGAGACAACTTATGAATTTCCTAGGATTCTGATTTCGTCAATGGATTTCCTTAATAATCTAAATATGATTGAATTTCAATATTTCACCTGTTCCATACAATGATAGAATTCCCTAATGTATGTAATGATCTCTTTCAAGATTCAACACGTTAAGTACATCAACCTTATGTCTACTTTCGTGATCATAATAGTTAATATAATTTCATTAAGGGCTATGGAATTCTGAAAATAATCACAATGGTTCTTATTTATTTCTAAATCAAACAACCATGCTTGATGAATTCACGAACTAATATCAAACTTCAACTTTCGTTCCGTCATTCAATATCTTAAACATACAACTAATTGTCAATTAATTGTACGCATGCAAAACGAATTCACCAAATTGTATTCAACAGAAAATATCCAAAAACAATCAAATTTAAATTATCTTAGAAATCCATGACTACATCATAATCCTAAGAATAAAAATCTAGCCAAGAAACATGACTTCATGGCCACCAAAATTAAATAGAAAATTCAGGAGATGAGGAGACTTCATGAATTGGAAGATGGTAGAGTTGCTCTTCTTCTTCTCCTCTGCAAGATCTCTCTAGGTTCGATTTTTAGAAAATTCCGATGCTGCTCCTTTATTCCTCTGCTCAGCCGCCTTCTATACTCTCCCTCTGCCGACTTCATATATATCAGCCCCCTTAAATCTCAGCAACTAATATCTAGCCGTTGATTGCTTTTAATGACTTCCTTTAACTAATCTTAGCCTCACATGCTTGCTGCACATGTAAACCTTCAAATCTAATCCATTCCTTTGGTGTTTGCTGTTCTGGTTGGTTTTCAGCCGCACGATGCATGAGTTTTTGCTCTATTCAATCTCAGTCATTGATTTGCCACGTCCTGATCTTAGCTATCCACTTGGGCCATTTATTTTCAGCCCACAAACAACCATTAATTCGTAAATATTTGCTCGAATTGCTTCAGAGAAGACTAGGAACCATGAATTGAGCATTCGTTGCGCATTTAACTTGAATCCAGGATTTTCCATCTGAATGTCAACAAAGAAATAACATAATTAGCATGTAATTTACGTAAATTTATATATAAAAATTAGACTAATCAAATACCCCCAAACTTAGATTTTACTTGTCCTCAAGTAAATCAAGACAAAATTTTTGCTCAAATATGACAGAATTAATTGAGTACTTATCAAATTGCATGAACTCTCATATCTATCTCATAAGCATATTAAGAAAAGCTAAAAATATTTCAATCAATTGCTAAACATGATAATACAACTCAAACACCATAAGCATCACTTAAAATTCTTGAGTTTGTATGTGCCCGCAACAACATTCAAACCAAGGCATTTAGACTCATCTAATTACAATCAATAATTATTAATGATTAAATGACCAATCTCCAACCAATGCACCTTTCTTTATTTTCTTTTCTTTTAGCATTTCTTAAGTTGTAACTTATCTTTTGACGCAAATACCGACATTTATAGTGAAGGCACCCGGTTACTCAATAAGACATACATTTAAGATGCTTTGCATACTCATACCTTAAATTACCGTTTGACGTAGAAATAAACATGGGTTCATGAATATTTCTAGTTACTAAGTAGCTCAAAGCAGCGGAGTAGATTTTATAATTTTTTTTTCCATATATACTTTCACTCCTTTTTTTTTTAACATAGGCACAAGTTATGGAGACCTATCAATAAAATCAAAAATAATTAAATCATGCGACTAGATTTACTCTAAATGACCAAGCAAGAATGATATTAAGTGCTCATCGCTATTCAAGAATTTAAGAATACATGTTAAGGCTTCAAATTATGTCATCAGTAGAGCAAAATCAATCCATATTTTTCACTTATTCTAATACACTATTGAGACTTCACAATTTTTCCAGCAAATAGATAAATACACTGTAAGGCAATCATTATTGAGCAAATTGTAGTCGATTTAAACTCAAGAACTTCTTTTAAATTTTTCTTCTTCTTTCTTTTTTTTTTTTTTTTTTTTTTTTGATTTTTCCCACCCCCAAACTTAAAATAAACGTTGTCCTCAATGTTTCAAATTTAAACATAAAAGAGAGAGTGAGAAAGACACTTCCTTTCATTTTTGGTTGTAGGTAGGCATAGACGGTCCATTTGATGAGTCCCTATATTCCCCCAAACTTAATTGCAAGTCTTTGATTATGGTGCTTCGGCTCACGGTCTCCATCGTCTCCAATTTATTCCTAACAAAAACAAGTGAATAAAAAAAATTACGAAAGCGATTAAAGAAAATAAAATAGAATTGAGAAGAAGAGTGCTTGGGTTGCCTCCCAAGAAGCGCTTGTTTAAAGTCATTAGCTCGACTATCTCCTTCTTTTTCTTTTTCAGTTATAAGTAGGATTGTGCAAAGAGTATGTTACTCCCTTTTGAACCATCTCTTCAACTAGATAGTGTTTCAATCTCTGCCCATTGACCTTAAATGTCCCTGTAGCTTCGCTATGCACTTCTACTGCACCATATGGATAAACTCTTGTAACAGTGAAAGGTCCAGACCATCTAGATCGAAGTTTACCAGGGAACAGCTTTAGTCTCGAGTTGAAAAGTAGAACCTGTTGTCCAATTGAAAACTCTTTCTTTTGAATATGCTTATCATGCCAACGCTTCATCTTCTCCTTAGCAATCCGTGAATTTTCATATGCATCCATTCTAAATTCCTCTAACTCACTCAACTGCAATAATCTCTTTTTTCCAGCTGCCCTTAAGTTTATGTTCAGCTCTTTAATTGCCCAGTAAGCCTTATGTTCCAACTCAACAGGCAGATGACATGATTTCCCATAAACGAGTCTATATGGGGACATACCTAATGGTGTCTTGAAAGCGGTCCTGTACGCCCATAATGCATCATCTAATTTGTACGCCCAATCCTTCCTTGAATTGTTTACTGTCTTCTCCAAAATCAGTTTCAACTCCCTATTTGCAAGCTCTACTTGCCCATTCGTTTGAGGATGGTAAGCTAGTGCTACTTTATGAGTAACCCCATACTTCTTCAACAAAGCCTCAATAGTCTTATTACAAAAATGGGATCCCTCATCACTGATAATAGCTCTTGGCACACCAAACCTAGAAAAGATATTCTTCTTCACAAATCTCACCACCACTCGAGAATCATTAGTCGGAGTAGCTATTGCTTCTACCCATTTGGATACATAATCGACTGCCACTAATATGTACTCATTATTGGCAGAAGAAGGGAATGGGCCCATGAAATCGATCCCCCAAACGTCAAATAGTTCCACCTCCAAAATAGTAGTCAATGGCATTTCATTCCTTCTTGAAATATTACCAACTCTTTGGCATCTATCGCACACATTCACAAACTGCCTAGCATCCTGATACATTGTTGGCCAATAAAAACCTGACTGCCATACTTTTGCAACTGTCTTTGAAGAACTGAAGTGACCTCCACAATCTAGAGAATGACAATGTGTCAAAATATCATGAATTTCCTCTTGAGGTACACATCTTCTAATAATTCCATCAGCACAATATTTGTATAATAGTGGTTCCTCCCAAAAATAATGTTTTGCATCCCATAAAAACTTCTTTTTCTGATGATGACTCAAATCAGATGGAATAATATTACTTACCAGAAAATTAACCATATCTGCATACCAGGGAACCATAGATACTGCTAACAACTGCTCATCTGGAAAATTTTCATAAATTGGTACCTCATTTTTTTCAACCTGCCTCTCTAATCTAGACAAGTGATCTGCTACTGCATTTTCCATACCCTTTTTATCTCGGATTTCTAAATCAAACTCCTGAAGTAATAAAATCCACCGAATCAATCGTGGTTTAGCATCCTGTTTTGCCAGTAAGTACTTGATTGCTGCATGATCTGTGTACACAATCACCTTGGAACCTACAAGATAAGATCGAAACTTGTCAAAAGCAAATACAACGGCAAGTAATTCCTTTTCAGTAGTTGTGTAATTAATTTGTGCATCATTCAAACATCTGCTAGCATAATAAATAACATGAGACTTCCTGTTTATCCTCTGGCCTAGAACGGCACCTAATGCAAAATCACTTGCATCGCACATAAGCTCGAATGGAAGACACCAGTCCGGTGTAGCCATGATTGGTGCGGATACCAATTCCTGTTTTAACCTGTTAAAAGCATTCATACACTCAGCATCAAAATCAAACGGAATATCCTTATTCAACAAGTTACACAAAGGTTTTGAAATTTTAGAGAAGTCCTTAATAAAACGACGGTAAAATCCTGCATGACCAAGGAAACTTCTAACTCCTTTCACGTTCATCGGTGACGGCAATTTCTCGATAACTTCAATCTTTGCTCGGTCCACCTCAATGCCTCTTGCTGAGATCTTGTGACCTAACACAATCCCCTCTTGTACCATGAAATGGCATTTTTCCCAGTTCAAAACCAAGTTGGTCTCTTCACAACGCTGCAAAACATGAGATAAGTTAGTTAAGCAATTATCAAAAGAAGATCCAAACACGGAAAAGTCATCCATAAAAATCTCCATGATCTTTTCGACAAAATCAGAAAATAGAGCCATCATACACCGTTGGAAAGTCGCTGGTGCATTACATAGACCAAAGGGCATCCTACGAAATGCAAATGTACCGTAAGGACAAATAAAGGTAGTCTTTTCTTGGTCCTCTGGAGCTATTGGAATCTGATTATAACCTGAATAACCATCTAAAGAAAGCAATAATATTCATACCCAGCAAGTCTTCTCTAACATCTGATCTAAGAAACGGGAAGTGGAAAATGGTCCTTACGAGTAGCATTATTAAGTTTTCTATAGTCTATGCAACACTCTCCATCCTGTAACTGTTCTAGTGGGAATTCAGTTCATTATTTCTCATTTCTGCACCACTGTCATCCCGCCCTTTCTTTGGCACCACATGTACTGGACACACCCAGGAACTATCTGATATAGGATAAATGATCCCTGGTCTAACCATTTTAAAATCTCAACCCTTACTACTTCTTTCATATTCGGATTTAACCTTCTCTGATTTTCAACAACAGGTTTATAATTATCTTCCATTAAAATTCTATGCATGCATATAGAAGGGCTAATTCCTTTAATATCTGATATAGTCCATCCTATGGCCTTCTTTCTCAATCTCAAAACACGCAACAATTTATCAAGCTGGATTTCAGCAAAGAAGCATTCCACAATCACAGTAATGTTCATTATCACCTAGAAAAGCATACCTGAGATTGGATGGTAATTGTTTCAACTCTACAACCGGAGCTTGTATATGAGATGGAAAGGGAAGCTGTTTACCTTTGCCCAACTCCTCAAAACGATTACCTTTGTACCTTGGTAAAGAATCTGTAGCATCCAGTGCGCATGCTATGGCTGAAACTTCAAAAACCTCATCGTTTCTTGTTCCTGCATTTACTATACAATTCTCAAGAGATTCTATTGGGTTACAAAGCCTAAAATATTCTTCAGTTAGCATACTCACAACATCAACTCTAAAAACATCATCAGTAAAAGAAGGGTATTTAACAGATTCAAATAAATTAAACTCTACCTCTTCTCCACCAACTCTCAAAGTTAACCTACCATTCTGAACATCTATAAGTGCCCCAGCTGTGGCCAAGAAAGGCCGACCCAAAATAATAGGTATCTCTGTATCTTCTTCCATCTCCAAGACAATGAAATCCACTGGAATAATAAATTTCTTTACCTTTACCAGCACGTTTTCCAGAACACCAAATGGGTACTTTATTGATCGATCAGCTAGCTGCAAAGATATATTGGTCGGCATTATTTCATTCAAACCAATCTTCCTGCAAACAGACAAAGGAATTAGTGAAACACTTGCACCTAAATCACATAAAGCCTTAGAAATATTTAAATTGCCAATAGTGCATGGGATTGAAAAACTCCCTGGATCTCTCAGTTTTGGTGGAAGCTTATTCTGAATGACAGCACTGCATTCTTCAGTCAAAGCAATTGTCTCAAAATCCTCTAATTTTCTCTTTTTTGATATAATTTCCTTCAGAAATTTTCCATAAGCCGGAATCTGTGCTAAAGCATCTGCAAAAGGAATATTAACACGCAATTGTTTAAACACATCTAAAAATTTTTCAAATTGCTTATCAAACTTATTCTGCTTAAGTCGTTGAGGAAACGGAATAGGAGGAACATAAGATTTGACAGGCGGTGATGCTTTAACTGCTTCCTCAACTTCTGTACCAGCTTGCTTAGTTATATCTTCATCTCCCACTTCATCACCATCCAAGGTATCACTGCTTACTTGCCCAATCTGCTTACCACTTCTTAATGTTATGGCCTTACAGTGTTCTTTCGGGTTAACTTCTGTTTTACTTGGTAAACTGCCTTGACCACGAGAATTGATAGAATTTGCTAATTGTCCCAATTGCATCTCCATGTTCCTATTAGAATTCGCCATCTGCTCAACCTTTGCCTCTAATCTTTCAAATCTCTCAGAAGTGATATTGGCTAATTTTTCAATAGCTAGCTCCCATGATTGCTTATTTTCTTGCTGGTTTTGTTTTTGCTGAAATCCAGGTGGTGGAAAGGGTCTAGAATTGCTGCCTGGATTGCCTTGATCTCTCCAAGAAAAATTGGGATGATTCCTCCATCCTGAATTGTAGGTCTGAGAATACGGATTATTCTGTTGTTGCCTATTGAAGTTAGAAACAAATTGAGCCTGCTCTACCTGTAAACATTCAGAACTAATATGAGCTCCTCCACACCAATCACAAATCATCGAAGGGTTAACATTAGAAATAGAATTGACATTACCCAACTTACCAAACATTTTTACTAAATTATCAACCTTCGCATTCAACATATTTATGCCATCAACATCATACATACCTGGAGCTTTCTTAGGCATACCTCTATCATTTGACCATTGATAATTATTAGAAGCCATTGCTTCCAACAGCTCATAAGCCTCTTCTGTAGACTTACCCATTAAAGCGCCTCCTGCAGCTGCATCTACAGTTATTCTGACTGAATGTGTCAAGCCATTATAAAATGTTTGCACAATTAGCCAGTCAGGTAAACCATGATGTGGACATCTCCGCTGCAAATCCTTAAATCTCTCCCAGGCCTCATACAAAGATTCACCGTCAAACTGAACAAAACTAGTAATATCATTACGAAGTTTAGCAGTCTTACCTGGGGGAAATACTTACCTCAAAAAGGCTTTGACAAGGTATCCAGGTACAAAAACGAATTTGCGGTTTGAATTTACCAATCCTTGCCTTATTTTTCAAGAAAAGGGAAAAGAGCCTCAACCTGATTGATCTTCAGTCACGGCCATTCAACTTTATAGTATTCACTATTTCCAAAAAATTTGCCAGATGGGTATTTGGATTTTCAGTATCTAATCCACCAAATTGCTCCTGCTGGATCATCTGAATGAGACAGGCTTAAGCTCAAATTGTGGCATTCACAGCTGGTCTTACAATGCTTGTCTGGACACCAGTAGTATTTGGCATGGTATAATCACGTAGCAACATCTGATTTTGGTTCTGATTTTGATTGTCAGCCATGGTTATCACTTGCTCTTGCTCTAGCCTATGCTTTTTCTTCAATTCTCGTAATGTTCGCTCTACAATCTTAACTATCTTCTCAAGCGTTTTACACGACTGCGTTCATACACTAGCATATCTGAAAAGGCAACAAAAACAAAAAAAATTAAAAAATAAAATAAAAATAAAATAATAAAATAAATAATAAACAAAAAAAAAATAAAAAATAAAAAAAAATCAGCCTAAACTAATACCAGAAATCATGTTATTGATATTAGAATTTGCCTCCCCGGCAACGGCGCCAAAAACTTGATGCTTCGAAAATCGTGTACCGCAAGTGTACGGATCGCACAATAATAAGGTAGATAAGAGTATCGTCCACGAGGAGGAAATCTAATACCAACAATACGATTCCCTTATTATCTAGGCCAATGAATAAGAACTGTGAATCAACAGGAATTGACTGAATTACACGGAATCTAAGAGACAACTTATGAATTTCCTAGGATTCTGATTTCGTCAATGGATTTCCTTAATAATCTAAATATGGATTGAATTTCAATATTTCACCTTTCCATCCAATGATAGGAATTCCCTATGTATGTAATATCTCTTTCAAATTCAACCACATTAAGTACATCAACCTAGTTCGATGTCTCTGTACTTTCTTGGGATAGATACATAGAATGACGATTATACTTAATCAATTTACGGATGTAAGGAGCATATTCTATTACTGATAAATAGGTAATCAACAGGCAGAAGTAGATCAGAATATTTATTTAATCTAAATCAAGAACACATACTGAAATGATTACGACACATAAATATCAAACTATCAACTTTACAGAACGTTCCGCATTCAATATTTCTTAAACATACAACTAATGTCAATTAAATTTACGCTATGCAAAAACGAATTTCCCCAAATATGTATCAACAGAAATATCAAAAACCATCAAATTTAATTATCTTAGAATCCATGACTACATCATAATCCTAAGAATAAAAATCTAGCCAAGAAACATGATCTTCATGGCACCAAAATTAAATAGAAAATTCAGAGATGAGAGACTCATGAATTGGAAGATGGTAGAGTTGCTCTTCTTCTTTCTCCTCTGCCAAGATCTCTCTTAGGTCCGGATTTTTAGAAAATTCCGATGCTGCTTCCTTTATTCCTCTGCTCAGCCGCCTTTCGTATACTCTTCCCTCTGCCGCTTCATATATATCAGCCCAAATCTCAGGCAACTAATACTCTTAGCGTTTGATTGCTTTTAATGAACTTCCTTTAACTATCTTAGCCTCACATGCTTGCTGCAAATGTAAACCTTTCAAATTAATCCATTCCTTTTCGGGTTTGCTGTTCGGTTGGTTTTCAGCCGCACGATGCATGAGTTTTTGCTCTATTCAATCTCAGTATTGATTTGCCCGTCCTGATTTCTTAGCTATCCACTTGGGCCATTATTTTTCAGCCCAACAAACAACCCATTAATTCGTAAAATTGCTCGAATTGCTTCAGAGAAGACTAGGAACCATGAATTGAGCATTCGTTGCGCATTTAACTTGAATCCAGGATTTTCCATCTGAATGTCAACAAAGAAATAACATAATTAGCATGTAATTTACGTAAATTTATATATAAAAATTAGACTAATCAAATATAACAAGACCAAGCCCCAGCTAATCACACCCAAAGCAAAAGGTGGCTCGGTTGGAGAAGAAGCAGAAGAAACTGAGCCCAAGAAGGGAGCGGGAAGAAGACCCAAGTGCTCACAATGCAAGCTCGAGGGACATACCGAGGCGAAGTGTTGGTTCGCTAACCCCAAGATCGCGCCCGAGCATTGGAAGGAAGGACCTTGGAAGAAGGCAGGTCGCGATACCCCCAGAACTCTGGTCATGACTGAAGACGAAAAAAAATCCGAAGGCCTTTAGGCACATCTTTGATGGTTTGTGCAGGAAAGCAGAATTGGGATGAATCGAGACCGAGCTCGGATTCGACCCCCTTTACCATGAAAGAGGAACTCTTTCGCTTAAGACTGTAAGTCAAGCAGAGGCTAGTTGCAGCAATAGTCGACCTTGAGAGTCAGAGAAATTTCATGTCTGAGGCATTGATACGAGAATTGCAGCTATAGACCATACCTTACCCAAGGCCGTATGAAATCGGGTGGTTCAAGGATGGATACAATATCCAGATAAATCAGAGATGCACTGTCAAGTTCGCTCCACTGGACGTGGCCGAGGTGATACTTGGAAATCCATACATATATGATCGAGATGGTTTCTATTATTGGCACCAGCATAGATATCAGTTCGTGACGGGTTGATCTATAACATCGAAAATGCGAAGTAGATACCCGATGTAGAGAATTTGATGGAGTCTAAGACCTCAGAAGAGTAAACTTCACAGCAAAGAAACTCATTGCGGAGCAATGAGGTATACATGGTGCGCTTGATCAAGGAGGATCCCGAGACCCGAAAAGGTCGAGGTACGAGGTTCACCCGAGGTGTATCTCGGTGGATCTCAAGACAAGAAGAGTCCATGTGGATCGGCACAAGCGATACCGAGGTCGGCATGACCGTTACTGAGGTCGGCAAAACCGATACCGAAATCGACGCAACTGATACTAAGTCGGTACAAACGATACCGAGGTCGGCAGGACCGTTACTGAGATCGGCACTAGGGGTGTTCATATACCGGTCCGAACCGAAAAATCGGACCGGACCGATTGGTTCGGTCCGGTCCACGGTCCATGAATTGACTATAAATCGGTCCTCGGTCCGGTCCGGTCCAAGACCGGAAAAACCGAGGACCGGACCGAGGATCGATTTAAGTAAGATTTAGGCCTAGTCTTTTCATATTTGATCAATTTAAAAAATATCCGGTCCTAATATTTATACGTTTGACCAATTTAAATAAGATCCATTTTAGGACCGAACCAATTTTGGTCTGAAACCATACCGACATACGCATTACGACGACTCGTAGGACTTCAACCGGTCTAAACCGGTCCGGTCCGGTTCGGTCCCGCTCTTTTGCGGTTCGGTCTAGACCGGACCGGTCCAATTCCGGTCCGGTCCGCGGTCCTCATTTTCTTTCGAGTTCGATCTTCGGTCCGGTCCCGACCGGTTAAACACCCATAATCGGCACAACCGATACTGAGATCGGCATGACCAATACCGAGATCTGCATGATCAACACTAATGCAAACGTGACCAAAACCAAGCTGACGGGAGACCGAGAGCAGACGAAGAGTCGGAAGCCGAAAAATCGGAAGGCGAAGAGTCGGGAGACGAAGAGGCAGAAGTTGAAGGGTCAGAAGACCAAGAGGTGGAAGACCAAAGTGTGATGCTTACGAGGCGTCATTAGAAGAGAGTTATGAGAGTAATTAATATGTATTAATGAGAGTATTAATAGTCACTAGAGTCTTTTGGGTTGCCTACGGGCTTCCCTATAAATATGTATGCATTTCTCATTTAAAGGAAGAGAAAAATATAGAGAAAATATCCATAAATTATATTTTTTTTTCCCAGATCCATATCTATAACCCCTCTTTAGCCTTCTACTCGATAGATCCGCATCAGCCGAGGTTCCCTAGCCCGAACCTAGTTCAGATCACATTCAACCACAAATCATATTTTTAATCTTGATAGAGATAGCCATAATAGAAACAAGAACTTATTACAAGACACAAAAAAGAAAAAATATTCTCACTAGATTGTGAGAGTGTTGGCAAAGTCAAAAAATAAAGTACCTATTTATGCAAATATAGACCCGTACCTTGGTAAATTATCTTACCTTGCACATCACCCTTTCCACTGGAAACATCCTTTTTTTAAATACTTACAAGCGAACCTATACTAGCATCTAGTAAATGAAATGGTTAGTGCTAGTGAGTGTTGGGTTATCGGGGTCAATACGACATCAGATGCGCAGCGGAAATTTAAAATTTTTAATACAAAAGCCCCGTGTACCTGAATACAGGATCACATTGGTATGCTATAATAATCAAATCATTCACATCGCATGTAAATAATAAACATGATATAATAAATTAATCTGATTAATTTATTACGATCCTATCATGCATCTAATCGCGGTTCGAGTTTAATCGAAATACCTTGGCGAGTCGCACACGCCGCGTAATGGTTCTCAGATTCTGATGAATAGAGCCGCGAAATTACCCGGCCTCTAACGGTGATCCACGCTGAGACGCTCGCGAAACCGAAATCCGATTTTAATCGAATTAAAACCGGAATTGGGCTTAGATCTTATCTTGGCCCGTTTAAAAAACTTGAAGCCCACGAACAGTAGCTTCTCCTTCTCCTTCACCCGCGTGCAGCCGATCCTCCGACTGCCGTCCAAGCTCACGCCCGAGGCTCGCCGGCGCTGCCTCTGATCAGCAGCCCGTCGTCACCGTCGCCGTTGGCTTCTTCTGTCGCCGTCGCCTGCACTGCCGTCAGAAACCCCCCTGCTCGGTGCAACAATTGCACCAGGTGGCCGGATGCAGTTAGATCGCCGGATCCACCCCCGTCAGCCAGCTGGGACGAAGAGCGCGAAGGCTCGTCGGATTTCTTAACACCGTGCAGTCGGGCGGAGCTTCGCCGAACGGAAGCAGTCGGCTGGAAAAACTTCACCGAACATCCAAGATCGGCTTCTGAAGCTTGCTGCCGTCCCTCGCCGGCGTCGCACGTCGGAAGGA
>MJHO01000301.1:36338-71516 GCA_002076135.1 Xerophyta viscosa
TCCTCTGATGCATTCCAAAGTATTTAGATGATTTAGAATGGTTTCTATCTTATCTTCAATTTGTTGGTTTTCAGAAGGGATAGAGTCATGTTTTTCTTCGATGCTGACATTGACTGGTATAACCGGAGGATTCGGAGGCAGTGCCCCTTGAGTTTCTAGTTGAATTGCTGGAATGTGTTGGGGCTGTTCTGGTAAGCCATAAGGATCATACAGATTTTGTTGTGCAGATTGTTGCTCTTGGGGTTGTACAGACAATTTTGTAAGGTTACTATTTTGTTGAACAAGTTGTGCCATTATTGTCGTCAAACGCTCCAGTTGTTTACCCATGTCATTAAGTTGTCTGCGAAGGTCTTTATTTTCTTTCATCAACTGCTCGTTCATTTCGTTGTCTGCCATTGCTGTGGAAGTGTGGCGTCGGGACTGAAGCAGATATGGGCTTCTTTTTGCGATAGTAGTCTTGACCGTTCTTGTGTAAAGAAAATGTGTGTAAGTGATATACAAAAATTCAATTTTCAAAAGAATGTTTATTGTGAGGATTCGCAAAGTTTTAAAACCTTTATTATTAGTAACTTTTTTTTAAAAGATTTGTGAAAAGTAAAAATTTTTTTTTTTTGAAATTTTTAATTTTTTGAATAGAAATTAAAATGATTTTCTAATTTTTTTTTACAAAAAAGAATTTATGTTGGAAAAGAATGTTATTTTGAAAAAAAATGAATTTGGGAGAACAAAAGAAAAGAAAATAAATGATTTTGTGAAATTTTTTTTTGATGAAAAGAAAAGAAATTTTTTTTTTGTTTATTAAAAGATTTGGGAAAAGCAAAAGAAAAAAAAAAACTGATTTTGTAGTTTTTTGATGAAAAGAAAAGAGTTTGTTTGAAAATATTTGTGTTTTTTAAATGAAAAGAAAAGAAAAGATTCTTTTAGAAAAGATTATTTGTTTTTTTTTAAGTAATATTTTTTGAAAAGAAAAAAAAAGAAGAGAATTTTTTTATTTTTTTTTTTAATGTTTTTTTGAAAAGTTTTTTTTTTTATTTTTTTTTTTGTTTTGAATAGAAAAAAAAAGAATTATTTGAAAATATATATAATTTTTGGAAAAGTTTTTGTGAAAAAAAATGATTTTTTTTTAAAAAGATATTTTTATTTTGGAAAAAGGAATTAAAATTTTTGGATGTCATGAGTGTCGTTACATGAGGATATGCAACTATTGGTGTCTTAAATGGCTGGTTTGTAATAGCCCGTCATTGCTGGGGTTCCACAGGTTACCAGCATACATGGTATGTCAGTCCTGGTACTACCCAGATAACATATAATTTAGGCTGAGAGCTGGATTTTACGACTACCCATATGCATTGCACACGAGTTTCGATATTATCCCAGATCTTAAGGTCGGGTCGAGGCCTGAGGTTATGTGTATGCCGTGATGTGTATGCAAATTGATTGTTAAAAACAAATATATACACAAAGATATACGCAACAATAATAAAATGATCAAAACAAAAATAAATATGCAACAATGATATTTTATTTTAAATGATAAACACCAAATTTAAAAATTTAAGCCATTTAATTTTAATGAGCCTGACGGGTCCCCAGCGGAGTCGCCATCTGTTGACGACCTTCCTCCGGATGGGGGAAGGAAAGTTTGGAGTCGCCACCTAATTTTTATGGAAAATTAGGAAACAGGGAATTAACGGCATGTTGAAATTCTTGGACCTCGTTTGTGATTACGTGTGGGGAAGACAGGACACCCCCACAGCGCTCCTCCGAAGAGGGTACTCTCAATTAAATGGGTTTATTTTTTTTTTTAATTTGGTGATTTATGAAATATGTATGAAATGATTTAATTACAACTAATGTATGCATATATGTGATAATGCTAATAAATGTAATCGACTACGCGTGTTTCTTTTTATTCTTGAATTTTGTATGTGAAAATATTTTTTTGAGATGTAGAGTTCGGATAACCACCTCATTCTAATCTCATTTATTTATGTATTTATTTTTTGGATAAAGGTGTAGAGATTGGTTAACCGCCTCGCTCTAACCCAAAAGATTTTTATGAGATTCTATATTTATTAATTTTTATGTTTTGAAATTTTTATTAAGGTGTAGAGATCGGTTAACCGCCTTACTCTAACATTATCTTTAAAATGTTTTAATATTTGTCATTTTTATTTTTTATTTTTATATTTTAAATAGTTTAATAAGGTGTAGAGATTGGTTAACCGCCTCACTCTAACGTTTGTACGCTGACCATCGCAATCCATATACGTATCCCTATGTTTTCGATGTTTCCGGATTCAATGGCGGTGTCAAAATTTGGTTTCGACGATTGTACGCCGAGATGTTTAAGGGTATAATTTCGGTATCGAAAATAAAATTTAACGTTCGCCGCCGTGGCTCGCCGCCGGCGAAGCCACGGCGGTGTCCCGTCACCTATACTGTGTTAAGATTATAATACGGTGGTTTTGATAAAGTTTGGACGCGTACCTAGATTAACCGAGGTTTTCGTTTTTAAGCTCTTCCGGCGGTGGTGACGGCGCAGCAGCGGGGCGGCGAAGTCGTCGGAGATGGACGGCGGTGTCGTCGGCAGGCTGTGGCAAGGGTCTCTTTCTCTCCCTCTCTCTCTCTCGATTTTTTTTCTCCCGCTTCCCGTCGGTTGCTCCTCCCCACTTTCCGATCGTCGCCCGTCCCCTATATATAGCCGCCACGCCGCGTACGAGACGCTGACGACGTGGTGAGCTCCCACGACCGCTTCATCCGGGAGTTGAACGGCAATCGCGGGCGCGGCGACAGCAGCGACGACCTATTCTTGGATGATTTTTCGATATTACGTAAATAATCCACTTGTTTTTGTAATTGCAAAAACGGCCTTAACAGATTTTGCAATACCTTGGGCCCCTATCTGGTATTTTGGCAAAAATGGCCCCTCTCATATAAATATTCGATTGTCGCGAAAATTTCTTATTTGTGCGCGGCCTCATTAGAATTCTTAACAATCATGTACGTCCATATAGTCTCAAATTAAGCTAAAATAAATTTAATTATGTAAATCGAGATTTTAAGCTTAATCGAGTTTATCGAATAAAATCGGGACGAACCCGGACAAAATGGGGTGTCTGCACTAAGTTTCGCGAACAATTGCCTCTCGCGAAGAACTTGCAAGACTTGCCTCAAATGATCCGCATGCTCCTCCTCACTACGGGAATATACAAGAATATCATCTATAAATACCACCACAAAACGGTCTAAGTAAGGTTGAAAAAGGGATTCATCATATCCATGAATGCTGCTGGTGCATTTGTCAACCCAAACGGCATAACAAGAAATTCATAGTGACCATACCGAGTACGAAAAGCTGTCTTCGGCACGTCCTCATCTCTAACTCTCAGCTGATAATACCCTGATCTCGAATTAATTTTTGAAAATACTGCAGCTCCTTGCAACTGGTCAAATAAGTCATTGATACGAGGCAAAGGATATTTGTTCTTAACCGTAACCTGATTAAGCTGTCTATAATCTATACACATCCTTAAACTCCCATCTTCTTCTTGACAAAAAGAACCGGCGCACCCCAAGGCGATGCGCTCGGTCGGATGAAACCCTTATCTAACAATTTTTCGATTTGAGCTTTTAGTTCGGCCAACTCCGTAGTAGCCATTCTATAAGGTGCCCTGGATATCGTGGTCGCTCCAGGTACCAACTTAATCTGAAACTCGGTCTCACGGACGGGAGGTAATCCGGGTACTTCCTCCGGAAAAACGTCAGGAAATTCATTAACAATTGAAATACTATTCTGTTCATCAGCCTCCAACGACGGATTTATAAAAAATGCCAAATATCCAGTACAACTCTGTCCAAGCATTTTGCCTGCCTTCATTGCGCAAATGATGGGAATTCCTACCCCAAACTCATCACCGCGAAACTGGAATTTCGGTATGTGCGGTATTATAAAAGAAATGACCTTGGTTCGGCAATCTATCTTAGCATAGTTACCAGCTAACCAATCCATTCCCAAAATGACATCAAAGTCCGACATATCCGAAACAATTAAATCAGCGTGTAGAGTTCGATCCCCGACTCGAATCTCACACCCACAAAAACGACAATCGGAAAACAATACATGACCCGCAGGAGTAGAAATCTCAAACATACAATCATATTTCATAAGATACACGGGCAATTTAACAGCAAATTTTGACGAAAGAAAGGAGTGTGTAGCACCCGAATCAAACAATATAAATGCTGGTAAACTACAAATTGGCAAGGTACCTGCGATAGCTGTCGAACTACCACCTGCTTCTTCGCTCGTCAAAGCATTAACTCTCCCCGGAACTCTCGGTGGCTGTCCTGCTGGTCTAGTCGCGGAACTCCCTTGGGACTGTTGCGGGAACGACGGTCGGTACTGCTGATACTGAGGTCTCGGCTGCGAAAACGGTGCCCTCTGCTGCGGCTGCCGAAACTGTACTCCCGACTGTCCCTGTGACTACTGCTGCCCCGACGATAACCACGGGCACTGATATTTATAATGCCCTTTCTCATGGCAGTGAAAGCACTCAATCTCCGATATCGGTCTCTGCTGCCTACCCTCCCTACTTGAAACGGTTCGGTATCGGCAGAGACGCCAAATTTCCTCTTCTTTAGGCACAAACTTTCCTTTCCCCTTCGGATCGTTTTGTACCCTCTCAGATTTCTCACAGGCCCAGTCGGCCTCGATATTCTGCGCCCTCTCCAATGTCTGATGAACCGTGGCGTACTCTTTCCCTGCCATCCTGCTGATAATATCCAATTTTAAACTATTTCGAAACTTCCTCGCCATACGCAACTCATCAGCACGAAGATGCGGAACATATCTTGATAACGCCATAAACTTGGCGTGGTACTCCCAGACGGTCATACTATCTTGTTTCAGCTTCTCAAACTCTTCATCATTTGTCCTCTTCACGGACTCAGGAACATACTGCCGGTTGAACAATATCTGAAAATCGGCCCATTAACCATGCATCTAATTTGTCACCATCTATCTCACTTCCATATGCTGGAATATCAAACTTAGCCTCTACCTTGATTGCTCCCTATAGTGCTTTCCCCGCGCTCTTGTTAGTGGCGCGCATCGAGTCTCGACCGTGCTCTTCCACCTTACGCTATTTGCCCGATCTCCTAGAGGTTAAGGACTCTCCTACCACCTAATTAGAAGGAGAACATTTAGGGTTTAGGGTGGCGGATTCACTACGGTATATATACTTAGAATCTAGCCCTAAAACGGCAGATATGGTACTCGGCTTTCTCCCCAGAAGTCATAGTAACAAAGAGCGTTCTCCCTTCTTGTGGACGTAGGCATCTTTGCCGAGCCATGTATATTCTATGTTTTGTGATTATTATCCGTCCATCATCGTCTACTACCTAAATCTAATCAACCCCGAACCATCATTTGGCACGGTCTGTAAGGACGAAGACACTGAAGCGATGGCCAATCAGAGACGTGCAACACAAAACGGGTCGGCAAGGAACATTGTTCCGGCGAGTGATGGTGGGGCAGGACCCCAGAACCTGGCCAGAGCAACCCGTGGTCATAACCGCAGAGTGTTCCGACGACTGATGTTGGCTTGATGGTGGAACATCTTTTCCCTTTTTGGTGAAACTTTTTCTTTTGAAAATGAGAAGGTTTGGGTTGACTCTCTACATTGTAGACTTGAGGTGGTTTGGGTTTCACCTCCACTTTTCTAAGTAGTCTTTGTTCTTCCATTCTAACTTGAGAAATTATTTGGATCAAGGTTAGGGTACCTTGTATACGGTTTAGATCGGAAGCAAATTGTTCCCATGAGCTTGGTAGACGATCTATGAGTGATTGAACAAGAAAACTATCCGAAAAGGTAGTTCCACTAGCCTCGCAAATGCATTCACTGATATTTTTTCAAAACTCATTGAATCTTGGGGATTCATGGATCTAGGATCTACGAACTTGAACTCTTTGAAATTGGTGGCCATATATCGTTTGACACCCTCATCATCATGTCCATTTTTTGTTCAAGTTCATTCCATAACTCTTGCGCACGTAGTGTAACTTAATAAATAATCATAAAGTTCATTGCTCAAACACCCAAGAGTGCCTACGACTAAATGGAAGTTGATTGTTTCGGGGTGTTTGTATATGTGAGTGGAGGTGGTTGTGGTAAATCTATTTGGTAGTGGAAAGAGCATTAGGTTAGTGGTTTGTGGGTGGTTGCCGATTTGGTTTGGGTTATTACGATGTTGGAATGACCCTACACAACCGAAGCGACGTTGTGGTGGGGATAGTGGGGTAAAGAATTAACTCCAGATATGCATCTTGCGATGAGGTGATAAGGTAAAGGATTATATCCAATAAGCGAGGCAAACTAATTAGTTAAAAGCCAATTTGTACTTGATTTTGCCAACCCGCTTAACATACTACATCACCTCAAATTTTTCGGGTCTAATATCATCAATTCGGGGCCATTACGAAAGAGGAGAACATAACCACATCACTATATATTCTGCATAATTTAAAGATATACTTATTAATAACAAACCACATACAAAATGACAAGCATGCTAAATTTACCGATAGACATAGTGTAGCACATAAAAATTAAAACATAAACCAATGCTTCATAAATCTATCCATAATTTCTACTAAGTAGACTAAACAAATATTCGATTGGATTGATAGGTTTATTGAGCCTAAATAGTAGAAATATACACAATTTAATTTCTGGAATATATAAATTAAAACATAAAATTAGTACTAAACAAATAATTGAAGAGTACTTACAAATACTATCACTTCAAGTATTCCAAATAACTTACAAAATAATATTCAAAATAAAAAGTAAGGTTAGAAATTTCGCCGGTTGAGGCGTGCGTAACACTTGTCCCAATCGAATATTTACCGCCCTGTGCAACGGTCTCTCTAGCAAATTTGACGGAGATACAACGACCCTTTCGGTCTCCGATTTACACGATTCGGAGTCGAGTGAGATACCACCGAGTTTTTATCTTTGAAAATGAGCTTGAAGATTACAAAGTAGAACTTCAGATACACTTAGAAAGATGCTTAGAAGAGAAACATGTATGAGTTACTACAGAGAAAGAAAAAGATCCAGAGAAGAGGAAGTTCAGAGAAGAGGAATGAATAAAAACCCTTCAATGCGACGTCCAGAAGTATCCATCATTTCCAAGACAAAAATCCACTTTTTCAATATATTATTATTACTTATTTCAATATTTAACAATATTAAAATATGAGATGGGATGGAAGTTCAACAGTCACCTACAAATTATGGAAAAAAAGAGATTGCTTATTTTACAAGAAAATATCATTGTGTATTTTTTTTTGGGAAGAGGAAAAGATCCATGCAAATCCTTGTTGTGATTTGACTTGAGTAAATTACCCGAAATACCCTTTTAGATAATAAATAATAAATTTTAAATATTTGATTTACACTCAACAATCCCCCACATAAATCAAATTTAAAATTTGAAAACAAAATGTATAGATAGAAAATCATTAAACTCATTAAATAGCTTATTTCAAATATTATAATATTGTGCAATAGGCACTTTCGGATTTGAACTCTTTCTTAGTGATAATTGCATTGGCCCGTGAAGAACTCGATGGGATACTCGCCTGGAAGTGGTGCTCATCTCGGGATTCAACAACATCACACACAATGCCACTCAGTATCGGTGTCTCGCGGTGGTGCACTTTTCGGTCATGCGCACGTGTATATATTCATGTATGTTTTAGGATTGTCGTTATCCATAATCGCGACCCCGACCCCACAATTCCACACATATAGGTGAGTCCTCTAAGGGTGTAAGCAAGTCCAACCACCCCGTCTCAAGGATCTCGGACTCATTCGGGATCTTGTTTAACTTAAGAGAATACCCTTCATTTTTAAAACGTCTTGTAGTTATTGTATATAGTTATTTTGTATTAGGCATGTGCCCCTCCGCGGACATGCGCTCTCAAAAAAACCCAAAGTTTGTTCCCTCCTTTTTACGCTTGCTCTCTAAAAGCACTCACTCGTCATAGGGATGGGCCACAGTTATGAGTGCTATATTACATAGGTCACTTGTTCGGCTCGTTCTTCCCTTTGAACCTCCCGAGGAGGTAGGGTTTCCACCGGGTGACCTTTATGAACGGCATTACAACCATCCCGCCTCGACATTCCTATAAACCACCGTTTTGGACAAGGGTTTTGTCAAATGATCAGCTAGATTATTTTCTAATTTGACATATCGTAATGCAACTATACCTCTCTTTAGTTTGTATCGTATGGACTGGTGTCGCACTTTTAGATGCCTATTCATATGCAGCACTGCATTCTCTTGTTGGCATTTTTCAATAGCAGTTCCTCAATACAGTTTACTTGGCAATAGGAGATACGAGGCACATGTATACAAATAGGAATATCATGCATTAGATCTCTAAGAAACCATTCGGCTTCTATGCATCATATCTAGGGCAAGTAATCTCAGATCATAGTGGCGTTCTAGCTATGGACTAGTTGTTACATGATTTCAGAGATACAACAGCTCCAGCAAGTAAAAACAATATAAGTAGATTTACATCTTTGATGAGTCACTACATTCAATTAGCATTAGCAGTATAACATTTCTAAAACGTAGAAAGTTCTGCAAATGTAAGACTATAGTTAGTAATGTCCCTCTCAATTGAACTGATTACTCTTCTAGTAGTGCTCTCCTGCAATGTTCCTGACAAGGATTATTTCTATCCTGCATAGTCGTTTACTTCGATAAGATATATACGCCTAGTATAGTTCAGCAAAAAACCTATGCGACCCCAATAATTTGTGCATATTTTGCTTCTGTCCTCACCTGGTTACCACGAATGTTTCACTAATGATAAATTTAGTCTCTAAAGGAGTTGGATAGAGCTTGGTATCTGTGTAACCAAAATCTTGATTAATAAACTGTCAAAATATATGAGATGAGAATAAAATAAGTACCTGTTGCTCATCACGTATCAATCTCACATTTATGAAGACATCCCGCTTGTCCTATAATTCCTCAACAAGTAGTACATATTATAATCTTTGTAGCGCTAATCTCAATAATTCTGCATGTTAGTGAAACATGTCGAGAATATTCATTTAACATAATAAGGCATATAGTATAATTTTAATCTTCTTCCAATACTTTTAGTAATCAAGTTTGATCGTGTGAATTTATTTTGAAATCAAAAGAAAGCAATACTTTATCAAATTTCTCATGCCATTGTTTAGGGGCTTGTTTAAGACCATAAAGAGATTTATTCAATTTACATACTTTCTCTTCATGCCCTTTTATCATAAAACATTCAGGGTGTTGCATATAGATTTCTTCATCTAAATCACCATTTAGAAAAGCAGTTTTCACATCCATTTGATGAATTTGCAGTGATACGGCCTAAATCCTGACTTATGCTTACACGGATTGCTTTTCGTAGAAAGTACGAGAATGACTCCAGACGGGAAACCATGAAGTACCTACCCGTTTGTAAACGGACTACGGCATCAACAGCGAGGAATCATCAAATAGCCCAGAAGCACGAATAGCACGCTGTGCTAAGTGTCCCGTGAAGCTTGATGACAGTGATACCTTCCGTGAAAGACACGTGGAGGGCTACAGTGACTTTGCAGACAATTAACTACCATAATACCCCCTTAATCTCTATATAAAATTCCTACTTGTAATCTAAAGTGGCGGGGGGGGGGGAATTAAGTATACATAGTACAATACCTGTATCGCAAACATGAATTAAACTATATAGTGAATCTTTGGGGACCCCGTTCCTCTCCGTGGTTTTTTACCCTTAATTAAGGGTTTTCCACGTTACAAAAAAGGATCTCGTTAATCTGCTCATAATCCATCTCTCATCCTGTAATTACGAGCTCCCCTCCGTAATTCGAACCATCCAGAGAAAGTTAGCATAGTATACGTCATCCCAATCCTGGTGAGGAGAAACCCATCAGCATCATCTGGCACCGTCCGTGGGAAACGTTATACGACGTAGACTTTTCTGATTCGTGCGACATGGTGAACACTCGAAGCCAACCAGCCCGTCAATCGACCTCCCGAGCGCGTCTGAACACCGACGCCCCAACTCCCATCTCCGCCGATACAAACGCCTGAAGGCGCCGGACCATCTCGTGTCCCCGAGGCGCACCCATCTCACTCTTTGGATGCCTATCAAGCCGCACAGATCGAAATCCTGACCAACCCATTGGTCCAACAAGTAATACAGGAAACTGTACGAGCGGCATTACGAGAACAGAACATAACCGTCGCTGTTTCACAACAAGCCCAAAGTCGTCAGTCAGGACGAGGTCCAGTGCGCCATGGTGCAACTAGGGAAAATAGTAGGAGGGAGTCTACTTTCGATAGACTCGGACCAGCTAACCCTACACCACGACAAGAGCCCGCTCACTCGATGGGCCCAGCCGCTCAACGACCACCACATCAACACCAGCATTCTGCGAGAGACCCTCCCGGCCAAGACCCGACGCGACGAGAGTCGCATCAAGAACGACGACTCTCCGCACTTTCGAGTCAAGATGAACGTGGCGACGAAGTAAGTTCCAGGAGATTTAAAGAAAGGAGACTTCGAGAGTTACAGCGCACACAACAACGGGAAGCCGTCCTGGCTCTCCCCGGCCCTCCGGCTATCAAAAAATGTTTCAATCGGAGGAGATAGTGGCGTCCCCGTACCCCGTGGGTGATAACTTGCCGAAAATCAATCGATACGATGGCACTACGGATCCAACACACAACATCCGTCATTTCGTTCAGGCAATGAAGGCATACCCGTGCGACGAGATGCTGTATTGTAACGTCCTCCCTACATTGTTCGAAGGTCACGCTTTAACTTGGTTTAACCAACTACCCCCGAGATGCATAGTGAACTGGGATCAGTTCGTAGATATGATTGTCTCAAGATTTTTCTCCAGTACACATTTTCAAAAGAGCCCCGATTCCATAATGAACTTCAAGCAAGAGCCTAACGAAACCTTGATGAGCTACTACAATCGATTCACCGAAGAGCAAATCAAGTTGGGGATAACAAGCAACGACCTCGTCGTAACAGCCCTAAAAATTGGCATCGTAGAACAGCAACTAGCCTACGAATTCCACCGCAACACCCCTAAGACCGCGGAAGAAGCCCTTAAAAGATTACGGGATTGCGTCTCGGCAGAAGAGGTACTAATAAACCGTGGAACCATCAAGGGAAAGCACACCGTAACAAAGCCTTCTCCTACCACGTTGAGCTCGGGACAAAGCACCACTTCGGGAGGAGGAAGGGCCCAAGATAACCCAAACCACGATGGCCAGAAGATGAGGAAGAATCCGAGTGATAGCAGAGCCCCCCAAATAAACCAAAAGCCAGTATATAACACAAGATTTACGGAGTACCCCTTTATCCGCTCCACGAAAAGAAATCTTACATGTGCTGGAAACCAAAGAATAAGTAGCAAGGCCACCTCCAATCAGAGCTCCACCGAAGAAAAGAAACAAGGGGAAGTACTGCGACTCTCATGAATCTCATGGGCACTTCACCGAGGACTATCGCCAACTTCGTGACTATCTAGAGGAGAAAATAAGACGAGGTGAACTCCGAGAATTTCTCCGACGAAGAGGTAACCAAGCTCTAAGGCAAAACGATCCACCACCTCACCCACCATTACCGGCACCCGAAAGACAGTCGGAACCAACACACCAAATACACTATGGAGAGATCAATTTTATATCCGGCGAAATCGACGGAGAAACCTCCCGAGGAAGGAAATGAAGAAATGGAGATTGTTATCTTCTTCAGACGCGAGATACCCCGATAGACTCGGAAGGCTCTGAACCCTTTATCTTCGACGACAACGACTTCGACGGTGTGACAACACCGCACACTGACGCCCTAGTATCGTCCATGATTATCAACTCCATGAGAGTACACCGTGTGATGATTGATACGGGAAGTAAGGTGGACATCATGTTCTACGATTGCTTCGCCAAAATGGGGATTCTAGAATCTGAACTACGACCAGTCTATTCTGAATCGGAAAAGTACTTTTTCTCGGTTCCACCCTCAGCCCCGAAGAACACGAGATTTTAAAAGAATGCCTTCAAAATAACGCTGACATATTCGCATGGACTCCGTCCGACATGCGAGGGATTGACCCTAGCGTTATCACGCACAAACTCAGCGTCAGACCAGACGCCAAGCCGGTCAAGCAGAAGAAACGATCTTTCGCCCTCGAAAGAGCCAAAGCCATCAAATACGAAGTCGAAAAGCTCCTAAGCGCCAACTTCATTAAGGAAGTTCAATACCCTGAATGGCTTTCAAACATCGTGCTAGTTAAAAAATCTAACGGTAAAAAAAAAATGGAGAATTGTATCACTTCATGATCTAATAAAGCTTGCCCGAAGTAAAGATCAAAGATTGCTACCCGCTTCCACAAATAGATAAGTTAGTAGACTCGACCGCAGGACACGGAATGCTAAGTTTTATGGATGCATTTTTTGGTTATAATCAAATCAAGATGCACCCTGAAGATGAGGAGAAAACAAGCTTCATCACTGATATAGGAACGTTCTGTTATACCGTTATGCCGTTCGGATTAATAAACGCAGGGGCAACCTTCCAAAGGTTCATGGATACTGGTTTCAAACCGCTCCTAGGAAACACCATGGAAGCCTACGTAGACGATCTTCTCGTCAAACGTAAAAATCGGGAAGATCACTTCTGACACCTCCAGGAAGCATTCAACGTAATGAGGCACTACGGAATGCGCCTCAATCCGGAGAAATGTTCCTTCGGAGTTTCTTCCGGAAAATTCCTTGGCTACGTGGTCACACCTCACGGAGTGGAAGCAAACTCGGACAAACTGAAAGCGATCATCGACATGCCTCCCCCGAAGAACATAACGAAAGTACAACGATTAACTGGCCGGATCACAGCCCTCGGACGCTTTATATCCCGTTCCGGAGACCTTTGCAAACTCTTCTATAACATCCTCAAAAAGAACACTAGATTCTTATGGACTCCGGAACACGACAAAGCATTCGAAGAATTGAAGCTTTTCCTCAAACAACCCCGGATCATAGTCATCGCCGAACCTGGAGAACTACTATATCTTTACCTCTCTGTTTCTGAAACTGCGGCCAGCGCGGTCCTTGTCCACGAACGGAACAAGATCCAAAATCCCATCTTTTATTACAGCAAACTTCTCCGTGATTCAGAGCTTAACTACTCAACGCTAGAAAAACTAGCCTACACGCTCATTCTTTGTTCAAGACGACTGAGGCCGTACTTTCAGGGGCATCCCATCCATCTCCTGACGAACACCCCACTGGCACAGGTTATGCGAGACCCAGGGGCATCAGGTCGTATATCCAAATGGTCCATGAAATTAAAAGAATTCGATATTTTGTTCCAGCCATGACCAGCGATCAAGGCTCAGGCCTCAGCGGACTTCATCGTTGAAATGACCACGCCACTCGAAGAGGAGCTCCTTCGCCTTACACCGAAAACAGTCCCCTCGGAAAACTACTGGACATTGCATATAGACGAATCCTCCAATGCAACCGGCAACGGAGCAGGCATAGTCCTATGCAATCCGGATGGCACCAGGCTGGAATACGCTATGAAATTGAACTTCCCTGCGACCAACAACACATCAGAGTACGAAGCAATCATAGCTGGGATCCGCCTCTCCAAGCAACTCAGAGTTAGACGGCTAAAAGCCTACACCGACTCACAGCTCGTCGCAAATCAGATATCTGGAGAATACGAAGCACGCGATGATACTATGGCTGCGTATCTCCGTAAAATTAAACATCTGATATCCGATCTCGAACGATTCGAGGTTGTTCACATCCCTCGTGAACAGAACCACATGGCCGACGCCCTGGCCGACTAGCCTCAGGAACGGCAGATGAACAACTCGGTGTTGTTTTCCGTGAAGAACTTCATGTCCCGGCGATCGACGAAATAGAGGTATGTTCCACAGTCCAATCCGGTAGTTGGTTTACTGACATCAAAACTACTTGGAGAAACAGGAGCTACCCACAGATAGGAAACTCGCCGAGGCGATCATCAGAAGAGCAGCCCGTTTCACCCTCATAAACGGCCAACTCTATCGCATCGCCTTCTCAGCTCCATATCTCAAATGTGTAGACGAGGAAACCGCCAAAGCTATCCTCCAAGACATACATGAGGGGATGTGCTCTAATCATATAGGAGCACGAACTTTCGCCCAGAAAATCTTTCGACAAGGCTATTATTGGCCCACCGTTATGACGGACGCTGAAAAGTTCGTTCTTTCGTGCCTACGATGCCAAGAACACGCGAAGATCATTCACGTCCCCGCCGAGCCAATATCCAACGTCGTATCACCGTGGCCGTTCCTACAATAGGGCATGGACCTCGTGGGGCCTCTCCCCCTGCCTCGAGACAGAGACGATTTATAATCGTAGCGATTGATTACTTCACGAAGTGGATCGAAGCAGAACCATTGGCCACGATCACAGCGGCATTAGTCACTAAATTCTTTAAGCAGTCAATCGTGTGCCGCTTCGGGATACCAAAGTACCTCATATCGGATAACGGTAGTCAATTTACGAGTCTAGAATTGAAGAAGCTATGTCAAATACTCCATATCAAACAAAGATTCACCTCCGTCTACCATCCACAAGCTAACGGGCAAGTGGAGAACGCAAATCGAACAATCTTGGAAGGTCTGAAAAAACGTTTGAAAGGAGCGAAGGGAAATTGGCCAGACGTACTCCCCATGGTCCTATGGGCATATCGTACCACCCACCGAACGACAACTGGACAAACACCTTTCGCTCTTACCTACGGAACTGAAGCCGTAATTCCCCTATAACTCGACAATCCGACTCTTCGCGTCGAATACAGCGACGACGCATCCAACGGGGATCGCCTTCTCAATAATCTCGACTTACTCGACGAAAAACGAGAAAAAACCCTCATCCGAGCACAGGCATACAAACAACGGATATCCCACTACTACAACAGCCGCGTAAGATCCAGATCTTTCCAAGAAGGAAAGCTAGTCATGAGAAAACTCCAGCAACAACCTGAAAAGCTCGGACCTACATGGGAAGGACCATACAAAGTCTCCGAGGTGCTCGGCAAAGGAGCTTATACACTACAAGACATGGAGGGCCAAGAACATGGAGCGTACTGAATCTTCGTGCTTACCATCAGTGACTTGTACATATTTGCCGTCAAATGGAAGTTCTTTTAACTGTCTCCCTAATTACTCTTCTCAACTGATGACCTCGAAAGGCCGCTCCTTCAACTCCAGCCACGCGAAAACGGAACGACATCCTATATTATAATGCACTCCGTTACCGCTGGCTGGGGGGGACGCAAAGGCCCGTCCGTTAAGAGCATCGGGCCACGAAAGGCCGCTCTTTCAACTCCAGCCACGCGAAAACGGAACGAGATCCTATTTTGGAATGCACTCCGTTACCGCTGGCTGGGGGGATGCTAAGGCCCGTCACATTGGATCTCGAAAGGCCGCTCCTTCAACTCCAGCCACGCGAAAACGGAACGACATCCTATGTTGGAATGCACTCCGTTACCGCTGGCTGGAGGGGATGCTAAGGCCCGTCACGTTGGACCTCGAAAGGCTGCTCCTTCAACTCCAGCCACGTGAAAACGGAACGACATTCTATGTTGGAATGCACTCCGTTACCGCTGGTGGAGGGGATCCTAAGACCCGTCACATTGGACCTCGAAAGGCCGCTCCTTCAACTCCAGCCACGCGAAAACGGAACGACATCCTATGTTGGAATGCACTCCGTTGCCGCTGGCTGGGGGGGATGCTAAGGCCCGTTGCCACCGGTTCGAGAATAAAGAAGAGAAGATGCTAAGGAAAGAAACACATACGTTTACGAGACAAACAACCGACAAAATCAACTCTTATTCATTTGAATAACGAAAAGCTGGATTACACGATGGGATAAACATTACGGAGAGTACTCCAGGTACCTAAGTCTACTAACTGTTAATCGCCCTATCTGGTCATGGCCACTTCGCAGCACAGACCATCATAGGCAATCCTCTAGCCACATGTTGGAGCTGCAGCACAGAACATCGTTACCTATGGTAACGAAGACGCACAGCAGAACATCAAGCTAAAGAGGGCTTACGAGCTTAGATACTCTCGCCTGGAGTACCCCGACACTTAGATACTCTCGCCCGAAGCACAAAGACACTTAAGAACTCCCCGAAGACGCATCGTCATCCCCCGACGCACGAGAATCCTTCAAGCCAGAACTTCCGTCAAGCTGATAGAAATCACCAGGCATAACCGGGTCGTGTATAGGAAACGGACTATATTTCGGAGTCATCGAACCTCGCAGAACACAATTCAATCGCTCCTGCGCCTCTCTCAGCTCCCTCTCCAATAACATGGTATTAGAACGCAATGAAGCAATCTCACAACGAGCGTCCACCAGAAAAGCATCACGATGCCTATCTTGACTCCGTAATACCTGCAACCTCTCCCGAAGCCTCTGATTCTCCACCACGAGCAGACGATTTTCCTGAATCAACGATCGGAGAAGCTCAGCGGTCACCTCGTTAGCCATGGCAACCCACCACCAGTTAACTATTACCAAGAAGTCTGGAAAGTCACGCGAAGATAATGAAGCGAAAACACAAGTGCCAAGATGGGAGTCCCTGGTGCCCCTTATAGGCAAACCTGAGGACACAGTAAACGACTTTACACATCTCAGATCCCGCTTAAAGGCTTAAATATGTCATTCCAAAAAGATGCATTATCTTTACATAGAAAAGCCGGAATGACTCACCATGCAACGGAGAGCGCCTTCCATTTTTCCAAGACAATAAAAACAAAATAAAAAAAATAAATACATAATGAAGATCACAAATGACCTCCCGGGGCACTGGTCTCTCCTGGACCAGAAGGGCTCCCGACGTGGCCATCATCATCTTCACCCTCCTCGTCAGAAAAGGGAGGAGCCCCCGCGTCTCTCCTGGATCGAGCAGCCCGGACGACCTCCTTCTCGTTCAAAAAATCAAAAAAATTCTCCCCCTCTTCGTTGAACCGTTGGTGAAGCCTCCTCAGCATTTCAAAATAGAGATAGTGACTGAAGACCACGACATGTGTACTCTTTTCAACATTGAAATCGTCCGAGGCCCGATAATCTTCAACCACTTTTTTCGGCACCTGGCGCAACTCTTCGTCCTTCGCCTCGAGTGCGGCTCGAAGCTCGGCCAGTTCGGCATCCTTCTCCTTCATCGCCTGGGTTGTCTTAGAGGCTTCATCACAGGCAAATTTGAGATAGGATTCCTCGTTCTTCCGGGCCGCCTCGATTTTCCCTCGAAGCGCTATAACGAGTTCATCTTGCTCCTTGGCCGCACGGGTCGCCTCATCCCGTTCTTTGATGAGCTTCACCATCTCGGTCCGAATTTCGCTGGACTTCTCCAGAATTCTCTCATTCCCCTTAACAATAGTAAATAACTGGCTCAGGGAAGCCAACATCTGTAGTCGCAACGACGCATTAGATAACGGATATAACCAAAGTAAAGACGGTAAAAATAACTACAATTCTATACTCAAGGTAGCAACATTCAGGGACGTCTCTCTTAATGAAGCATCAAACGACGTCCCGGGGATTATAGACCTATCCTCCTTCAGAAGACCCTTACAGATAAAATCCAAAGCTGCTTCGGAGTTCTCTGTTACCTGAACCCCTTCTCTTATTCCCCAGTCCAGGGCATAAATGGGAGTGTCTCCCTCTTCTCGACGCTATGTTCATCTCTTCTTCTTTCTATGGCGAACAGGCTGAGACGACGACGCCGGAGCTCCCTCGGAATGAAAAACCCCGGGCGAAGACTCCCTCGGAAATACTCCCCATTTAGGAAGTGAAGACGATAAAGGAACGGGCAGGAGCACCCCGCCAGCACCCTGAACCGATTACTGCTCAACCTCGGACACGGGAAGTTCTATCCGTGAGCCAGCATGTCCTTCGCTCCTTTTTGCAGCCGCCTTGAGGCGCTGGGGCTTGGGAAGTTGCGTCAGAATCGCCTCTTTAACCCCCGTCTTTCTCGCTGGCTCCATCAGTCCTACGGATAATACAATCTGGTCTAAGGAGCCAAAAGAAATAAAGCATTACAAAGGACAAGCATAGCGGAGGCATACCGAACGTCACGTCGGCCAGCGGCCGTGTTGCTCTTACAACGTCCTCCGGAACGCTCCCCGCCACGGACACTTGGCCTTGAAAAATAAAAAATCGATCCTCCAAACGGTCAGACCAACAGTCCGTGAAACACCACTCCGGTCTCCTCCTCACGAAAAAGAAGTCGTGCCGCCATTTGGGGAACGTCACTCCTTTCCCCTCCGTCTTCCTCTTGGCAGGATTCATGTACTTCGTATTATAGAAGCGGACCTTGTTTTGAGGAAGACAAAGTGAACAGACGCATCCACAACTCGAGAGACGACCTGGTCCCCGTATGAACGCAAATAAACAGAAATACGAAGATGTCCCGGTACGAGTTCGGAGACAGATGGCACGGAGTAACGCCATAAAAAGCGAAGAATTGAATGTAAAATGGCAGTAGAGAGAAATGGAGACCAGCCTTAAACATATCGAGACGAAATGGAACCCAATCCTTAGTTACATCAGTCATCCTTTCCGTAGGTTGACCTATTCTCACCTCGTAATCCAACGGAACGTTAAATTATCTTCGCCATTGAACAAGCTGCTCTTCGGTTACGGAGGAAACAACGGTGTAAGGATCGAACTCGGCAGGAGGAACCCTCAATTCTTTATTCCGACTAAACGAGGCTTCCGCCCGCGAAGCCCTCTCTCCTCCATGACTCCCACCGCCAACTTCGCCCACAAGCTCTTTCAACGTAGCACTCATCCTATCCGAGCGAAGTTGCTCCGCTACTTGACTAATAAATTCTATCTCCGGGATCACCCTGTCCCCAGTAACGATAGGAGACACGGGCTGCCCTCCGAACCTAGGGAAAACATACGGGGTGAGAGGAGTGGAAGCACGAGATCCCACATCAGAATCCCGATCGCTATCGGACCCCCCATCCGTGGAGCTACGAGCAGACATACCCTATCTACGTCGACTCTCGAGAAAGGAAGAAAACCGGAAGACCCCTCGTCGCAGATCTTTACCCAAGAGAAAAGCTTGCAAATCACGGTAAAAATGAAAGAATGACTGCAGGCCCTACTTATAACCGTAGAGAACGACCGTCCTCTACATGGTAACTCGGCATGCAAATCATCGTGTGACAGCTGTCCAAAATCTGACAGTCCATACCGGCAATCGATGCAAGAGGCTGTAAGGGCAACGAGAACGAAGCACACTCCGGAGCGCAAAAGTACCAAAAGAATGCATTCCGATAGATGAGCCGACAAGACCCTCTCACCTGTCGGGGGGCAAATGATACGGCCTAAATCCTAACTTATGCTTACACGGATTGCATTCCGTAAAAAGTACGAGAATGACTCCAGACGGGAAACCATGAAGTACCTACCCGTTTGTCAACGGACTACGACGTCAACAGCGAGGAATCATCAAATAGCCCAGAAGCACGAACAGCACGCCGTGCTAAGTGTCCGTGAAGTTTGATGACAGTGATACCCTCTGTGAAAGACACGTGGAGGGCTACAATAATTTTGCAGATAATTAACTACCATAATACCCCCTTAATCTCTATATAAAATCCTCACCTGTAATCCTAAGTGGTGGGGGAGGGGGGGAATTAAGTATATACAGTACAATACTTGTATCCGACACAAAATTACATATTGAATCTTTAGGGACCCCGTTCCTCTCCGTGGTTTTTTACCCTTGATTAAGGGTTTTCCACGTTAAAAAAAGGATCTCGTTAATCTGCTCATAATTCATCTCTCATCCTGTAATTACGAGCTCCCCTCCGTAATTCGAACCATCTAGAGAAAGTTAGCATAGTATATGTCATCCCAATCCTGGTGAGGAGAAACCCATCAGCATCATGCAGATTATAAATAGAAGCAAGTGCCACTAAAATTCTAATAGTGGTAATGCGTGCTACAGGAGCATAAAATCAAAATAATCTATACCGGGCTTTTGAGTGTAGCCTTTTTGAACGAGTCTAGCTTTGAATTTATCTACTACACCATCGGGTCTCAACTTTTTCTTAAATACCCATTTACAACCGATGGCTTTACAACCGGGAGGAAGATCTGCTAAATTCCATGTATGATTTTGCAAAATAGAATCTAATTCAACCTTAACGGCCTCTTTCCAAAATGGACTATCTATAGAATTCATGGCGGCTTCAAAAGTTGTGGGATTATTTTCAACATTCATAACAAAATTATTACCAAAATCTTTTTGTGTTCTAACCCTCTTACTTCTCCTCAATTCTTGATAATCAGTTTCATTGGATTGTATTTGTGGTGTAGAAGTGCTAGGTTGAGCTACTGTAGGTGTTGTGGCAAGATAAGGAAAATAATTTTCCAAAGAACACGGCAACTTGGGCTTCTAAAATAGTACTAGGTGTAATATCAGAAATATCAGAATTAATTACTAAAAATCTATAGGCATTACTATTTATAGCATAACAACAAACATACAATCAACAGTTTTTTGACCTATTTTATTGGTTTTGAAACTAGACACCTTCACTTTGGCGAGGCACCCACACTTTGAGATAAGTCAAATTCGGTGCTCCACTTGTCCATAGCTTATAAGGTGTTTTATCTCTAGACTTTGTGGGCACACAGTTTAAAACATAACAAGGAGTTAAAATAGCTTTCCCCCATAAATTTTCAGGTGCACCGGAACTCCGGAGCATGGCATTGACCATATCTATCAAAGTTCTATTTTTTCTTTCTGCTACCCCATTAGATTTGGGAGAGCAAGGAGCGGTCACCTCATGAATTATGCCAGACTCTTCACAAAATGCTACAAATTCATTGGAAGTATATTCACCGCCACGGTCGGATCTCAAAATTTTTATTTTCTTTTCTAACTGATTTTCGGCCTCTATCTTAAATAAAATAAATTTACTCATGCATTCACTTTTAGCTTTCAACATATAAATATAACAATATCTAGAATAGTCATCAATAAAAGTTATAAAATACTTACTACCTCCATCAGTAAGTTTACTAACATCACAAATATCACTATGGATAAGCGCCAGAAGATCACTATCCCTGTCTACAGACTCTTAGGCATCTTTGCTTTAACACATATATCACATTTAGCATGAGTTAAATCACAAGAAGGTATTAAATTCATACTAATCATTTTCTTACTAGAATTATAATTCACATGACCTAAACGTCCATGCCACAAAGATGACGATGAATTATCATTGACATTCATAGCAAGAGCATCTAACATAAAGTTTTCAATATTTAGTTTAAATAGGCCATCACACATAAATCCTTTTCCAACAAAATTACCATGCTTTCTAATAATAACAGTATTGGCTTCAAACAACAAAGAATAGTCATTAGTTACAAGCAAAGCAACACTAATCAAATTCTTACACATTTCGGGAACATGATAGACATCTTGAAGTACTAAGTTCTTTCTGGAAGATAGCTTCAAAACTACTTCACCAATGCGCATCACTTGTGCAACGGCGTTGTTATCCATAGTCACACTTCTTTGACATGTGACCTGTAATGAGGAAAACAAAGAGGATGATGAGCATATGTGTATATTAGCACCAGAATCAATCCACCAATCAAGATCAGTGGAGGCCATATTCACTTCAGGTGAGAAAAGAACTGACATGACCGTCCCGGAGGAACCGGCTCCTAAAGTCACCATGTTAACTTGAGGATCGGAGGATGGATGCTCATTCCTCTTGTTTCTCGAGTATACTGGTTCAGTCTTCCTATATAGCAATCTCGTGCAAAGTGATTGGTAAGGCCACATACATAGCAATGTTCTCTCTTCTTCTCGCCCTTCTTGAAGGATGGTTTATTTTTGTGGTATTGGTTTTGGATTTTGATTTGAGAGTTGGCTTGATGAATTTGGGGAAAGGTAGTTCCACTAGCTTTTTGAACAAGAAAACTATCCGAAAAGGTAGTTCCACTAGCTCGCAAAGCATTCACTATATTTTCAAACTCATGAATTTGGGGATTTATGGGTCTAGTATCTATGAACTTGAACTCTTTGAAATTGGTGGCCATATAACGTTTGACACCCTCATCATCATGTCCATATTTTTGTTCAAGTTCATTCCATAACTCTTGCGCACTAGTGTAACTATAATAAATATCATAAAGTTCATTGCTCAATACACCCAAGATCCTACGAATACAATGGAAGTTGATTTGTTCGGGTGTTTGTATATGTGAGGTGGAGGTGGTTGTGGTATCATTTGGTGGCGGAAGAGCATTAGGTATAGTGGTTTGTGGGTTGGTTCCGATTTGGTTTTGGTTATTACGATTGTTGGAATTGACTCTAGCGGAACGACGTTCTGGTGGGATAGTGGGAACGAATTAACTCCGGAATGACTTGCGATGAGGTGATAAGGTAAAGGATTATAATCTAATAGCGGAGGCCAAACCTAAAGTTAGCCAATATTGTACTTGTTAGCCCTACATATCCATCACCCTACTTTTATTATGGCGTAATCTCTCGAGGTTGAGGGAAAACAATCTTATTTTTTGCATAATTTAAAATGCACTTATTAATAACAAACCACATACAAAATGACATGCATGCTAAATTTACCGAATCGAAGAACATTGTGTAGCACATAAAAATTAAAACATAAACCACATGCTTCATAAATCTATCCATAATTTATACTAAGTAGACTAAACAAATATTCGATTGGATTGATGGGTTTATTGAGCCTAAATAGTAGAAATATACAAAATTTAATTTCTGAAATATATAAATTAAAACAGAAAATTTAGTACTAAAGAAATAATTGAAGAGTACTTACAAATACTATCACTTCAAGTATTCCAAATACCTACAAAATAATAATTCAAAATAAAAAGTAAGATTAGAAATTTCACCGGTCGAGACGTGCGTAACATTTGTCCCAATCGAATATTTGCCGCCCCGTGCAAGGGTCTCTCTAACAAATTTGACGGAGATACAACGACCCTTCGGTCTCAGATTTGCACGATTCGGAGTCGAGTGAGACACCACCGAGTTTTTCCCTTTGAGAATGAGCTTGAAGATTACAAAGTAGAATTTCAAATACATTAGAAACATGCTTAGAAGAGAAACATGTATAAGTTACTACAGAGAAAGAAAAAGGTCTAGAGAAGAGGAAGTTCAGAGAAGAGGAATGAATAAAAACCCTTCAATGCCACGTCCAGAAGTATCCATCATTTCCAAGCCAAAATCCACCTTTTCAATATTTTATTATTACTTATTCCAATATTTAACAATATAAAAATATGAGATGGGATGGAAGTTCAACAGTCACCTGCAAATTCTGGAAAAAAGAGATTGCTTATTTTACAACAAAATATCATTGTGTATTTTTTTTTTGGGAAGAGGAAAAGATCCCAGCAATTCCTTGCTGGAATTTGACTTGAGTAAATTAACTGAAATACCCTTTTAGATAATAAATAATAAATTTTAAATATTTGATTTACACTCAACATTTATATCACAAGTTCAACCCGCTACATCTAATTCTTTATAATAATGAACACCCATAAAATATTCTTGACTTAATATTTGCTCAAAATTAATATTCCTATATAATTCGTGAAAACCAGAAGATCATATATATGTTTATCATTTATACGTTTATGATTCATAATAACAAAGAAAAACAAATCACATATAATCACTTGTGATGGAGTTCGGATTTGGGCTGCCACGTGTCGGAAGAACGGTAAGGCCAATGTACCAGTCCTCCCTCTCACCCGTAGGTAGACTCCATTCGCCGCCCGGCTCCGTAGCAGAGACCTCGGCGGGACGCTTCCTGCTCGGCGGTTGGACAGAGACCCACTGACTTCCCTCGAACGAGCGCTGGGCTCGGGAGCTGGGGGTGCAATAGCATGAACCGGGACACCCGGGGTCAAAGTAGGAGCCGAGGTGGGGGCCTCTGAGGTGGTCGACTTCTTCCGCCGGATGAAGGAACGCATGTCCATCTCGGCTTGTTCGGGTTCGTCCTGTAGCAACGACTGAGGTGGGCTCGGGAGTTCTGTCTGTTCGCGAGGTCCGCACTCGAACCACTCCAACGCCCTTGGTTGCGGTTGCTGAGGTTGTACTTAGGTGCTGGTCTGCCTCGGAGCGGCTTGCCGAGCACGCGGTGGAGCTTTCTTCTTCGGAGCTGGTTTCTTCTTCTTCTTGGGCGTTGAAGGACTTGGCCGAGGCAGATCCCGAGACCTCTCCAAATCGTCTGAAAACGACAAAACAAGTGGGTGAGTTCAAATAAGGTACCGAGACCTAAAATTAAGCCGGGGAGACGACATACCCTTGTATACGGTGTCACACAGTGAGGTTTGTCCGAACTAGACTCGATCGAACCCGCTGTACAAACGACTTGGCATGGCGCGCGGGCCTAATTGAATGCTCAGGAGTTACACAAAGGTGCTTTAATGCGGGAGTTATGAAACTTAAGGGTCTCCAGGAGTTACAAATCTTAAGGGCCAGCACTAACTCCTCTTTAATGCCTCTTAGTAACTTTTGGAATTCTTGTAACTGTCCAAGGGACATGTATATATAGACTGCCATGTAGAGAGCATAGGCACCTCTCACTTTTTCTTCATTCAAGAAAAATGGGCATTCCTCACAAAATCTCTCTCTCGTTCTTGTCTACAGTCAGGCTGAACTTAGGCCTTTCGGGGTCTAGGTGCTGCGCGGGTCACTAGGAATTTCTAGCCCCGTGACAATGGCGAGGTACCCCGCGATGTGATTCAACATGTCCTCGGATAGACTCGCCACGTTCACCTCTCCCGAATACTTCTTGTACTGCTCGAGGGAATCGGCAAGATTGTCACTGGAGTTCCTGGAGGAGCGGCCAGACGCGGTGATCTTCCCCCGAAGTGATACTTTACTCATCCAGGAAGGACGTTCGTGCACTGTCCCCATTCACCGCGGACTTATCCAAGGTAAAATGCTCTCTGCCATGCAAGTGTCCAAAGGGTTGCGGAAAGGATGCGACACAATCATAGCATCCCTTATCCAGGAGGACGATGACAAGCCCTTGACCGAGCAAGTTCCTGCGGAGGTGCTCGCTTTGCTCAAGGAGTTTGGAGAAGTGATGCCCGCAGAGTTGCCCAAGCACTTGCCGCCTCAAAGGAAGGTAGATCACAAGATCGAGCTTGTCCCAGGGAGAAAGCCACCAGCTGGGGTGGCATATCGTATGGCACCGCCAGAACTTGAGGAGCTAAGGAGGCTACTCAAGGACCTTCTCGATGCGGCGTATATCCAGCCGTCTAAGGCACCTTACGGCGTACCAGTATTGTTCCAGCGGAAGCACGATGGGAGTCTCCACATGTGCATCAACTACAGGGCTCTCAACAAGATCACTATCAAGAATAAGTACCACATCCCTCATATTGGGGACTTGTTCGATCAGCTTGGACAAGCAAGGTTATTCACCAAGCTGGACTGGAGGTCGGCAGACTATCAAGTCCGCATTGCAGAGGGAGACGAGCCAAAGACTGCGTGCGTGACGTGGTATGGGCTATTCCAGTTCAAGGTTATGCCCTTCAGACTCACCAATGCACCGGCAACCTTTTGCACCCTTATGAACAAGGTATTACAACCATTCTTTGATAAGTTTGTTGTTGTCTATCTTGACGACATTGTGATGTATAGCCAAGATCTTCGGGAGCATCTTGAGCACTTAAGACAGGTTTTTCGGGCCCTTCTTGACAACGAGCTATATGTTAAGAAGGAGAAGTGCATCTTCGCACAAGAGGAGGTGGCTTTCTTAGGCCACGTGATCGGGAAGGGATGCGTGCGGATGGATAAGGCCAAAGTGGGAGCCATTGTGGAATGGGAAGCACCTACAAGGGTACCCGAGTTGCGGTCATTCCTTGGCCTTGCCAACTACTACCACCTCGCGGCAGATTCGATCAGGAGTCTTGCTCAGCGATCGTGGTACCCTCAACGAATTTGCTGAAAGAAGGGACATGCATAAACTGGGGATGTGGGTTTTCCCCCGTCCAAGTCCGCATTCCTACTTCGAAGGGCAAACAATGGTGCAGAAACCTGTGGCTCGCCTTGACCGAGCTTCACCAAACATTATGAGGTACAAATTGATGCTTCTGATTTTACCATTGGCGGAGTGCTTATGTAGGATGGGCATCTGATTGCCATTTGAGAGTCGTAAGCTGAAACGACACGGAGCGGCGTTACACTGTCCAAGGAGAAGGAGATGACCGCTATCGTTCATTTTTTAAAGGACTTGGCGTTATTATCTGCTGGGCTCGCATTCGTGGTGAAGACCGACAATATTGCAACAGCTACTTCCAAAACGCAGAAGAAGACTCTCGCCCAGCAAGCACGATGGTAAGATTTCTTGGCGGAGTTCGATCTAATGGTGTTGGAGTATAAGTTGGGCGGGCAAATGTTATGGCCGATGCTTTTGTCACGCAAGGCCACATTGGCGGCACTAAGCAGTCAGAGTCTAGCCTGATAGGGGGGGGGGGGGGGGGGGGGGGGCGCATCAGGGAAGGTATGACTTTTGATGTGCAGGCCAAACAACTACTGGAGTTTGCGCAGCAAGGCCGAATCAAGAAGTTTTGGGAGGAGGACGGCTTGCTGTTCACTACAGGTCGGCAGCTCTATGTGCCTAAGCATGGGGGCCTTAGGCGGGAGATCATGAGGGAGTGTCATGACTCCAAGTGGGCGGGACACCCTGGGGTTCGCCGCACCCAAGTACTCGTAGGGGATGTGTGACGACCCAAAACCTGGGGCTGGAAAATTTAAAACAATAAAGCAGATGTTATGAGCTAGTACTCCCAATTCACACTAATACATTAATCAAAGTTTATTAAAACACGGCGAAAAAAGATTAAATTTTTACATTTTGATCCCACCACAATCCTCGGCACCCCGAAGCTCGCTCTATGATCGTCAGCGGACTTCGAAAAGACCTGAGGGGAAAAGGTAGTATCGTGAGTATATAAAATATACTCAGTGAGTGACCCTCCCTAGCAGTCCCCTACGTCAACTACTAAGGCACCAGTCAAACACCAACATGCATCACACCAGCAAGCATAGAAGCTAAGGCAAACAGATGCACAAAATAAAACCGCATGCCCATACATATACAGTATGCAAACATAACATGCATACCAATGCATAACTCGCATATCAAGCCACTGCCGCATGCATACATCAATCATACTCCAACAAGGAGTAACACCCAAACAATAAGGGTAAAAAACAAACTATCGTTAGCTTAAAATAAGCTAACGAACAATAAACCACCTGCACTGAAACCGAAAGATAAAACAATTTAAAACATACAAAGCATAAAAGCCATCCCAAGGCATCCACCCATACCATATTCCACTACAAACAATTTCCACATTCAATTCAATGGTATTTCACAATGATTTGTATTGCATTCATAAAACCATGCTGGAAAAATACCCCATGCATTGCCCATGCACACCCCGATATGTAAATGCAAAATCTGCATGCGTAGCAATCGCAGCATGCAAACATAACACCAGGCCAGACAGTCAACTAAGACAACTTACACAGGATCCCCTGTAGTGTACATCTACAAGTCCCCCAACCGGGTTAACAGTGGTCCCTCCCTGCAGTACGGCGTCCCATGTTATCCGACCTTCCGTCCGCGGTAACGGTGGCCGAATAAGGGCCGACGTCAGATCGCTTTAACCTTGGCCCATAGGTGGATCCGACGCCCACTGGTCCTAAATCGGAACAACCCCAGTGCCACTAGTATAGTGGACACCAACCTCGGTAAACACCGATAAATCCACAACAGCTGCATTCCAAGTCTCCATGCATTTACGCTAATAAACGTACATGCCCAACCCATCAATGCGACATTGTAATCACTATGCATCATGAGACCTACTATGCATGTAATGTGTAACTGTGTATGCAAATGCATAAACAAAAACATTGGACGTGCTCATGAATATACTCAAGCATACTCAACTCAACGAGTGCTGTAACATATATCACCGAGCATTCCATACAATCATTTCATCCAAATCCAAATGAAATAACTTTTCAATCATGTAATGGCATAAAACAATCTAATCCATGAGTACCAATCAATGCTAAAATCCTAACATGATTATACTCATCTACACATGCCACAATCACATCGCAAGCACGAAAATACGTGTAAAGCATAGCATATATCACATGCTAAAACATAGAGAGCAAACACCGCTCACATACCCACAAGTCAGTCTATCACAAGTACAACCAGGGAACCCACCTACATACTCAACCGGATAAGACTAACATGCGCACATCCCAGTCCGTCCTATATTTAGGGTAATAACAGTCACACGATCACATACCCACCAGAACAAGGGATAACAAGCCTAATTATGGCCATACAATATTACTCCTACTACATAAATAGTAATGTTGGGTAAACCGTCCAAGTGCTATCGCCTAACACTTAACGAAACATCTACCACACGTATAACTAGAGTAATCCACTCAAATATAATGTAGGGTAGATCAGGCATAAACATGTTATCACACAAGTAATCCTGCCAAGAATATCATCTAGGTCACACACCTCGATATTCATCCGAGCAAACCTATACCTATAATATGCTCCCTATACACCGGGAATCATATCATATACCGACACTCCTATCGGATGTAATTCTAGAACACCCGTTCGCGTACATGTCTAGGCAATATTAACATCATGTATAAATAACATTCATAACCCCGCCAAGAGCATAATCTAACATTAAAACCCTAATGCCCTTTCCGACGGCCAATAACAAACATAGCATGCTAATCAACCCGGGCAATGCACAATAATCAAACAAACATAGGAGACATCCCAAGTCATGGCGACTGCTAAGTAATATACCGAGACCTAATATCCACAGTGTGTCCCTGTTCAACTACTTCACCCCATCTAGTCGGCAACTCCAGACTAACCGGGAAATGACTGAACACACCAAAGGGGAACTACACACGATATGGTAATCCATCCTACCAAAAGACATTAACAGAATCGGCTTCACGTACCCTTACGGTAAAACAACCACACAGACACATAGATCAACGTAACACCACACCTTACCCCGCATGTATAAACAGCGCAGGCGGCGCACAAAACATATCGGCTAGGTAGATACATAATATGTACCACAACAACTGTGTCCCTAGCACAACAGATTCTACTAAGAGTATAAACCCGGCAGTCATGCCCTAATACTCATCCAAGTAGAAGACCAGATCAACGACCCTACGACATGTATAACTAGAACGTAGGCGGCGATCAATTACACGAAGTAGTACAAAATATGAAACCATGTTACCATCCACTCATCCCTCCTAGAGTATAAACCTGACAATCATGCATCCTATACTCAATCAGGTGACGAAAATACTGGTAACATAAATTACGACTCGTATGTTATATCTAATAGTGACTAAGTGCCACATCTATCTAGATGTCCAAACTAACATGCTATAGTCAAATGAACACCTTTACTATGGTATTAACCTAGCAAACATGCTACAATACCAATCCAAATAGATACCACGCCAAATAACATGTTATAAATCAATACTATGTCATGCTAGTACACAAACATATCAAGCATAACATAAAACAACACAACAAGGGTAACCGTAGGATCCACTCACCTACGTCCCGGTCCTACCGACCCGAGACCCGATAGACGGCGAAAAACCTCGGAGTTCCACCAAAATCGACCTCACCAATGCGTTCACGAGCTCGAGGCAGGACGACGGAGCGGCTAAGATCGTCGGAGATCCTCGCCGGAGGCGGCCGGACGGCGGCGGCGAACAGCGAGACAGCAACCAAAGGAGGCAGCGGCGATCAGCACCTCAACGCGTCGGGAAGGCGGCGAGCATCGTCGGCGGCGACCGGAGCAACGGCGGACGGCGGAGCAGCTCGCGGGCGAGAGAGAGAGAGAGAGAAGAGATCCATGCCGTGAAACACCTCGAATCGGCGGCGATTGGCGTCCAAGACAGCTCTGGCAGCGGCGAGTCGCGACGGACGGCGGCGAGTCGCGGCGGACGGCAAGACAGCGGCGGACGGCAAGACAGCGGCGGCCGAAGCAGGGTTCCGGCCAAGGAAGAGATCGCGCGCGAGAGGGACGACGAGCCGATGCGCGGGCCAAGGCTGCGACGGCGTCGCACGCACGCCGGCGGTGGACGGCGATCGGCGATCGGCGGGCGGCGCGGTCGAGCGCGGGGATCGATATCGCGAGGGAGAGAGACGGAGCGACGAGGGAGAGAGAGCACCGCGAGAGAGCGAGAGAGACTGGGGGGTGCGGTCCGGCGCGACGGGCTCGAGCCAAATGGCTCGCCTGCGCGTCCGATCGCATTTGGGCTCAGCCAGGCCAAGCCAACTTGGCTCGGTCCGTCCGGGTCCAGCCCAATTTAGGCCCAATCCGGCCCAAAACGCATGATTTCGATCCTAGTCAAATTCCGAATCAAATCAAAGACAAATCAAGCAACCAAGAATCAATCAAAGCCCTCGATTGATCTAAAATCACCCCGATAATACAAAATCAAAAATCGGAACCTTACATCCCTCCCCACTTAAAAGATTTGGTCCTCCAAATCTAAAAGTACCGGAAGTAAAACATAACAAAGCTAGAAACTAGCGTATCCACAACATAGGTACCGTACCCTAATACACCCGGAGCACTCAAAACCCGATTTCACGCCAGAAATCACCGAAAATTTCGGCAGAGTCTCCCCTGTATTTTCTAAGGTCCAAAACCTAATTATAATTCTATCGAGCTACCCGCTCGCACACATTCACAAAAAAAAAAGAGAAAACAGGGCCACACGCCTACAATACATAAACAAAAGGGCTACTTACCCACCAAGACAGAAATAAGGGCTACCTGCCCACTAAAGGAAGGATAACTCACCTCAAACCGGGTTCCTATCCCTCAACAAAGCCTGCGAAAGAGAGCCAAAGTGTTCAACCACAGCTGCTCCAAACAAATCACAAAAACACATGCAAATAGCATTTGCAAATAATATTTTCTTTTCGGAAATCCATACTTCAGAAACAAATCATTCGGAAGTATCTTTTAAAGAAAAATAAACTATTTTTCAGAAATATATCCAAACCAAGTTTGAGCAAAGGTTCCTAGATAAACTTTGTGAGAGAGACAGATTTTATCACCAGGACCTTTCGCATTTGCCCCCAGAACCATCGCAATCAATCTCTCTTATTGATTAACGCCGTTCTATGGGCATCTACGACTCAAACCAAATCAACTGAAATAAACAGTTTCCAAATAATTCAAATAAGTATCCTTAATTTGAAAATATTTGCTTTAATCAAAACCGCCCAAAAGCAAGTAAAACATTTTATAAAAATCTCATTTCCGAGACAACCTAGGTTCAATACAAATCACTTTTGAACACAGAAAATTTCTACGTTTAAAGCCCACGAGTAAACTCAAATCAAATCCGATTACCTCAACTCGTGAATACCAAATTATAAAGATTTTTTTTTCCAAATGCCAAGCTAAAGCACGCAAATCAAGGTGACAAAATACAGCATATCGGTGTTGCGCAAGCTTCTCACGAAAACAGTTTCGGAAACATCTTGCCCTCAACAACCAATATCAAAACACAAGTCAAAAGTCGCAACCACGTCACATAGCTTAAACAAATCGACAAGACACCAAGCCAGATATCACTCCCGATATCAGCTCAAATAAAAGTCCAAAGATGCAACCAAACAATTGACTGGTGCAAGGCAAGCACAATCAGCAAAACACAACGTCAAGCGTCAAACCGCGTAACTGAAACCAAGGCACGCAACGAAAACAAGTCAAGTGCATTCAACAAAAACATTACCATGCACACGACTCCACAACATGGTTACAACAACCAAACACACCGCGACTCAAATCATAGCATCACAAGAGCCTTTCAAGTTCCCAACTTGAGGCCACTTGTATCCCGCTATCCGAGCGCAAACACAACCGACCAAAAAAAAAAAAAAAAAAAAAAAAAAAAAAACTATAAGGTCCACGCCAAGCAGGCACAGGCAAAGTGCAAACAACCATGCACCTTCCACTTAAGAAACATGCATAACCGCACGAAAAAAACAAACAATCAAATCAACCTGCAAAGCAATACATGCCTACCGCGAGGTTACGATTGCCTATCTCTCTTCACACATTCCCATTCCCCGTGAAAACTTATCATTTGAAAGTACTAAGTCATAACCTTGCTCTGATGCCATCTGCGACCCAAAATCTGTGGCCGGAAAATTTAAAACAATAAAGCAGATGTTATGAGCTAGTACTCCCAATTCACACTAATAAATTAATCAAAGTTTATTAAAGCACGGCGGAAAAAGATTAAATTTTTATATTTTGATCCCACTACAATCCTCAGCACCCCGAAGCTCGCTTAACTGGGTCGTCCTAGCAGCTTCGTCGCGGGCAAATTTAACGTAAGACTCTTCATTCATCCGGGATGCATCAACCTTCACCTGAAGCGAGGCAGCAAAGCTCCTCCTGCTCCTTAGCCGCACTAGCAGCTTCATCCCGTTCCTTAATCAGCTTCACCATCTCGGCCCGGATCGTTCCGGCCTTTTCCAGGATTCTTTCTCTCCCTTTGACGATGGTGAACAGCTGACTCAGGGAAGCCAGCATCTGCAGTTACGACGACGCCTTAAGATAACGAACATAACCGAGATAAGAACAATAAGGATGTCTACGAACTATACTCACATTGGCCGTATTCAGCGACGCCTCTCTCAAGCGAAGAGTCGATCGACGTTCCGGGGATGAGCGATCTGTCCTCCTTCGGAAGACATTTGCATACAAACTCCATCGCCGCCTCGGAACACTCCCTTATACGAACCCCTTCTCGTATATCCCAGTTTGGAACGTAAAGGGGAGCATCTTCCTCTTCACGAGGTTCAGCTCGTCTCTTCTTCTTCTGGCGGCGAGAGGGCTGGGACGAAGATTCTGGAGGCCTCTCCGAAGAAGGAACCCCGGTAGAAGACTCCCTCGGAGGAACACTTCGCTCCAGAAGTGAAGAAGATGAGGGAACGGGCACGAGCGCCCCGCTGGCGCCCTGTACTTGATGTGGCCCAACCTCGGGCACGGAAGACTCTGCTCGCGAACCCGCGGTCCCCCCACTCCTCTTCGCAGCTGCTTTGCGGCGACGAGGCCTGGGAAGTTCCGACAGGACTGCCTCCTCAACCCCCGGCTTTCCCGTAGACTCCATCAATCCTGCAGGCAAGATAACCTGATCAGAAGAGCCCAGAAGAAATAAAACGTTACGAAGCACCATCATAGTGGAGGCGTACCGAACGACGCGTCGGCCAGTGGCCTTGTGCTTCCACTACGTGTCCAACGCTGCCCGCCACGGACACTGAGCCTTGAAAAGTGAAAAATCGACCCTCCAACACCTCAAGTTCGTCGGTGGGCTCAGGCCTCTCTTTCAATGCTTCATTCAAGCGATCAGACCAACGGTCCGGGAAACACCACTCCGGTTTCCTTCTCACAAAAAAGAAGCCGTGTCGCCACTTAGGGAACGTTACTCCTTTTCCCTCCGTCTTCCTCTTCGCCGGATTCCTATACTTCGTGTTATAGAAACCGGGACCTTGCTTGGAGGAAGATAAGGTGAACAAATTCCTCCACAACTCAAGGGAGGTCTAGTCACGTGCGGCACAATGAACAAGAATAACCAAGATATCCCCGGTACGATTTGGAGATAAATGACAATGGAGTAACGGCGTAATAAGCAAAGACCTGAATGTAGAAATGGCAATGCAACGGAAAACGGAGGCCGCCTTAACATATCGAGACGGAATGGCAACCCAATCCGTGGATATATCTGTCATCGCTCTCCATCGCAGGGCTTATCCTCACCTTCGAAATAAGACGGGATGCCAAATTCCTTTCGCCACTGAACTAATTGTTTCTGCGGTCACAGAAGAGACAGGCGGTACGGGGATGAACTTAGCAGGAAGGAACCTTCTCCTTTGCCTCGACTAGCCGAGGCTTCCACCTGCGAAGCCCTCTCCTCTCCGTTACCCCCACCCACGAGCTCACTCATCGTGGCGCTCATCCTGCCCAGACGAAGTTGCTCGACAACTTGACTGATGAAACTCCACCTTCCTGAGGTTACCCTGGTCCCCAGCAATATTCTGGAAGACACGGGCGGCCCTCCCAAATCTTAGGAGGAACACGCGGAGTGGCACGGGATTGAAAGTATGAGATCTCTCACTAGAACCCTGGTCGCTACCGGACTCCGTGCCCGTGGAACTACGAGAAGACATACCTTATCTGTGACGAGACGCAGAGAAAGAAGAATATTTGAAAGCTCTTCGTCGAAGACGAGACGCAAAGAAAGGAGAAGATTGGAACGCACTTCGTCGAAGACGAGACGCAATGAAAGAAGAAGATTGGAAAGCTCTTCGTTTGAAAACTTTTTACCACCTGAGAAAAAAACTTCTGAACACAGGTGAAAAACGAGGAAAATGACCGCGGGAGGGCCTTACTTATAACCGTAGGGAACGACAGTCCTCTACGCGCTAACTCGGCTCGCGAATCACCACGTGACAGCTGTCCAAATTCGGACAGACCATACCGATAACCAATACGGTGGACCGAAAAGGAAACAAAAATGGAGCATACTCGCTACCGAGGAAACACATTCCGACAGATGAGCCGCAAGTCTTCCCCATCTGTCGGGCAGATGATACAAGTTCTAAAAACACCCCGATCAAACGAAGTGCTTCCCGTTGAAGGTACGGGATGGATCCCGGATAAGAAACTACGACGTGCCTACCCGTCTGACCACGGACTACGACACCGACAAGTAGGGATCGTCTCAAACACCAGAAGCACGAACATCGGTTCGTGTCACGAACGGACAGCACACCGTGTTACGAGCCACATGAAGCTCGATGACCGTAATACCCTTGTGAAAGGACACGTGGGAGTGCTACAGTGATT
>MJHO01000301.1:73277-140575 GCA_002076135.1 Xerophyta viscosa
CCTCCGAGGTTACCCTGTCCCCCGCAGTATCCGAAGACATGGGCGGCCCTCCAAATTTAGGAGGAACACGCGGAGTGGCACGGATTGAAGCATGAGATCTCTCACTAGAACCCTGGTCGCTACCGGACTCCCGTGCCCGTGGAGCTACGAGAAGACATACCTTATCTGTGACGAGACGCAAAGAAAGAAGAAGATTGGTAAGCTCTTCGTCGAAGACGAGACGCAAAGAAAGGAGAAGATTGGAACGCACTTCGTCGAAGACGAGACGCAATGAAAGAAGAAGATTGGAAAGCTCTTCGTTGAAAACTTTTTACCCCTGAGAAAAAACTTCTGACCACGGTGAAACGAGAAAATGACCGCGGGCCTTACTTATAACCGTAGAGAACGACAGTCCTCTACGCGCTAACTCGGCTCGCGAATCACCACGTGACAGCTGTCCAAATTCGGACAGACCATACCGATAACCAATACGGTGGACCGAAAAGGAAACAAAAATGGAGCATACTCGCTACCGAGGAAACACATTCCGACAGATGAGCCGACAAGGTCTTCCCATCTGTCGGGGGGCAGATGATACGGTCTAACGCTATATCGATAGAAACAGAACGAAGTGATATCCCGTTCTGTATAGGGGACGGGATGTGTATTCTCCGGATAAGAAACTACGACGGTGCTACCCGTGACCATTTGACCTATCTCTCTATCTTGTATATCGAATTACGAGGTAAGACCGTGGTTTAGACAAGTAGGGATCGTCTCAAACACCAGAAGCACGAACATCGGTTCGTGTCACGAACGGACAGCACACCGTGTTACGAGCCACATGAAGCTCGATGACCGTAATACCCTTGTGAAAGGACACGTGGGATGTTGCATTATCAGTACAGATTGTGATTTGGACATCCGGATTAATTGCGAGCCATAATACCCGTTAATCCCTATATAAAATCTCCACTTGTAACCCTAAGAAGTGGACGGACAGATAGACAGTACAATACTTGTATCCACAAGATATACATAGTGAAACATTTTGGGGACTCCGCTCCTCTCCGTGATTTTTCTACCCTCATTCGAGGGTTTTCCACGTTAAAAAAGTGTCTTGTTAACCATCTTGCTTAACCGAGATCCTCCGTCCATATCGCCAATACGAATTTCCCTCCGTAATCCAAATCATCCAGAGAAGATCTACGTAGTGTACGCCATCCCAATCCTGGTGAGGATAAACCCATCAGCATTAGCACTGAACCGCAAGATAAAACAATTTAAAACATGCCAAAAGCATAAAAGCCATCCAAGGCACACCCATCCATAACCATACAAACAATTTCCACATTCATTCATGTATTCACAATGGTTTGTTCGCATTCAATAAAACCAGGCATGGAAAAATACCCTCATGTATGCCTATGTACACCCGACATGTAAATGCAAAACCTGCATGCGTATCAATCCAAGCATGCAAACATAACACCTGGCCAGACAGTCAACTAAGACAATTTACACAGGATTCCCTGTAGTGTACATCTACAAGTCCCCCAACCGGGTTAACAGTGGTCCCTCCCTGCAACACGGCGTCCCATGTTATCTGGCCTTCCGTCCGCGGTAACGGTTGGCCGAATAAGAGGCTGACGTCAGATCGTTTTAACCTTGGCCCACAGGTGGATCCGACGCCCACTGGTCCTAAATCGGAACAACCCCAGTGCCACTAGTATAGTGGACACCAACCTCGGTAAACACCGATAAATCCACACAAACCAACATGCATCCAAGTCTCCATGCATTTACGCTATACGTACATGCCCAAACCATCATGCGACATGTAACTCACTATGCATCATGAGACTACTATGCATGTAATGTGTAAATGTGTATGCCAAATGCATAAACAAAATCATGGACGTGCTTATCTAATATACTCAAGCATACTCAACTCAACGAGTGCTGTAACATATATCACCGAGCATTCCATACAATCATTTCATCCAAATCCAAATGAAATATACTTTTCAATCATGTAATGGCATAAAACAATCTAATCCATGAGTATCACAAATCAATGCTAAAACCCTAACATGATTATACTCATCTACACATGCCACAATCACATCGCAAGCGCGACAATACGTGTAAAGCATAGCATATATCACATGCTAAAATATAGAGAGCAAGCACCGCTCACACACCCACGAGTCAGTCTATCACGAGTACAACCAGGGAACCCACCTGTGGCGCCCCAGGGCCTGGGGCCGAAAAATTTAAAATAAAAAAGCAGATGTTATGAGCTAGTACTTCCAATTCACAATAATACATTAACAAAATTAATTAAAACACAGCGGAAAAATATTAAATTTTAGATTTTGATCCCACTACAATCCTCAGCACCCCGAAGCTCGCTCTAAGATCGCCAGCGGACTTCGCAAAGACCTGAGGGAAAAAAGGTAGTAACGTGAGTATATAAAATATACTCAGTGAGTGACCATCCCCAGCAGTCCCCTACGTCAACTGCTAAGGCACCGGTCAAACACCAACATGCATCACGCCAGTAAGCATAAAAACTAACGCAAACAGATGCACAATATAAAACCGCATGCCTATACATATACAGTATGCGAACATAACATGCATACCAATACATAACTCGCATGTCAAACCACTCCCGCATGCATACATCAACCATGCATGCCAACAACGAGTAACCACCCATGACATAATGGTAAAAACAAAACCATTGTCAACATTAAAATAAAGCTCAACGAACAATAAACACCTTGCACTGAATCGCAAGATAAAACAATTTAAACATGCCAAAAGCATACAAGCTATCCAAGGCACAACACATAAAGACATAAGCTAATAAACATATCCAAGCCACTATGTCAGTACGTCAAAGTCCGCACCCAACACAAATCAATTATGCCATTGATATCTTGGATTATGTTAGGGTGAAATCACTAATCCAAACCAGTTAGTCCTCTCATGTTTAGTTTAGGTACCCGATTGACCCACCGGTACCAAGGTTTGGCTACCCGCTTCTAGTGCACATTCCGAAGCACCAAACTACGATAGGGGCGATCCCACGGGCGTCCCGTAAAGATACTCAGAATAAGCGATGGGCACATCCCGGAAGGACAACCCTGAGCCTCGCACTCCGTAAGGAATCACTCTGGCCAAAGTGATCCAACCCTAACGCCTATCGCCTCAATAGAGACATCATTCAATTAAGATTAACACTAACCCGTTGTTACTGCCCATGCATAAATAAACACGCCACCCTAGTCGGTAAAACCACACGACATCCGAGTACTAGACGACTCACAAGATAAACCGCGCTAATTCTTAATCCTCCCTACCTGGAGTAACTTCTAGAGCAAGTCCGCTCACCTACTCAATCAGGTAGACTACAGTTCCTGTTAGGCACACTATCCGTAATTGTCACAACCATGGTTTATAAAGCCGCCGCTAAGAGCAAGTCTGCTCACCACTTATCCTAGTAAACAACCACACAGCCTATTCGCTATATCAATCATAAAATAACCTCGTCTACCACTGTATTATAACCAATACATAAGGCCAGGGTAAAGAAACGATACAAGTCAAGGCATGTTTACAATGAACTACAATTCTACTAAATGTTTCCTAGTCAACATACTCAAACACTATCCATAATAGAAAAATACATCAGCTTTCCATATGCTAATCCACATAACCATGCTTTTAAACATGTACGGCATATAACAATATATATCCATGAGCATCAAATCCAATGTCAAAACCCAACATGATACATACTCCCATACAAATCCCATAAATCACATAACAAGCATGACCAACACATGTACAACATAAATCCAATGCTAAAACATACAGAACAAACACCGCTCACATACCCACAAGTAAGTCTATGACGAGTTTAACCAGGGAACCCACCCATATACTCAACTAGATAATACTAACATGCGCACATCCCAGTCTATTCTATACGTAGGGTAAAAACAATCACACGTTTACCTACCCACCAGAACACGGGATAAACAAGCCTAATCATGGCCATACCACATTACCCCTACTATATATAGTACTGTAAAGTAATCTATCCAAGTGTTATCATATAACACATTCCATACATCCACCACATGTATATCTAGAGCAATCAACTCAAATACATCGCAAGGCAGATCATGCATAAACATGTTATCATACAACCACTCCTGCCAATGATATGCATAAAACCTTGGTACCGTGGGTCAATTCGGGTACCGACAGGATTACTTCAACCACTACCCATTCCAGAACGTCCTTGGGAGAGCGTCTCGATGGACTTCATCACGTGTTTGCCTCTATCCGAAGGTTGTACCGTGATTATGGTTGTGGTGGACTGATTCACGAAGTATGCCATCTTTGTGCCAGCGCCCAAGGATCTCACAGCGGAGCATACGGCGAAACTCTTCATGAAGCATGTGGCAAAGTACTGGGGCTTGCCACATTCGATTGTGTGTGACCGAGATACCCGCTTCACCAGTCGATTCTGGTAGGAGTTATTCGCAATCATGGGATCTGAGATCCATATGTCAACCAGCATGCACCCGCAGACGGATGGGCAGACCGAGCGAGCTAATCACTTGCTGGAGATATATTTGCTACATTATGTCTCCGCAAATCAAAGGGATTGGGCCAAACTGCTAGATGTAGCACAGTTTTCTTACAACTTGCAGAGGAGTGAATCTACGCAGCGGAGTCCCTTTGAGCTTGTTATGGGGTATCAACCCTTGGCACCCCATGCAATTTCTGCGGGATACACTGGGCGGAGTCCTGCGGCCTACAAGTTCGCCTCAGGCTGCAAGAGCAGGCGGACATGCGCCGGGCGAGCTTGCCAAGGCTGCGAGCCCGAAGAAAAAGTATGCGGACAAGAAGAGGAAAACGCACGGGAGTTTCAGTCGGGGACTTTGGTCTTGCTAAGACTAGCTATCTCCCCAGCGCAACTCACATTTGCAGCAAGCACTACGCGGAGGTAATGAGGACCTTTCCCTATGGTCAAGAAGGTGGGCAAGTGGCCTACAAAGTTTAGCTTGCCACCCGAAATTTAAAGAATCTACCCGGTTCCCTTTCCATGTGAGTTTGCTTAAACCATCTTATCGGAGAGGAAGACCCAGCAAGGATGGAGTCGAAACGTGCCCCTTTCGTAGTCAAGGCATCTTATGACAAGGAAGTCGAAGAAGTCATTGCACATCGCAAAGTGGGACGTTCCAATGAGTATTTGATTCATTGCAAGGGGCAGTCAAGGAGCAAAGCTAGCTGGGAATCAGCCAATGATCTATGGCAATTCCAAGAGGCGATGAGCGGGTTCGTTTTCGAAGAAGGACGATAGGGGCGTCGCCTGATTAGGTGGGGGAGAATGTCACACAGTGAGGTTTGGCCGAACTAGACTCGATCGAACCCGCTGTACAAACGGCTTGGCATGGCGCGCGGGCCTAATTGAATGCTCAGGAGTTACACAAAGGAGCTTTAATGCGGGAGTTACGAAACTTAAGGGTCTCCAGGAGTTACAGATCTTAAGGGCCAGCACTAACTCCTCTTTAATGCCTCTTAGTAACCTTTGGAATTCTTATAACTGTCCAAGGGACATGTATATATAGACTGCCATGTAGAGAGCATAGGCACCTCTCACTTTTTCTTCATTCAAGGAAAACGGGCATTCCCCACAAAATCTCTCTCTCGTTCTTGTCTAGAGTCAGGCTGAATTTAGGCTATTCGGGGTCTAGGTGCCGCGCGGGTCACTAGGAATTTCTAGCCCCGTGACAACGGCGTGGTACCCGGCGATGTGATTCAACATGTCCTCGGATAGACTCGCCACGTTCACCTCTCCCGAATATTTCTTATACTACTCGAGGGAATCTGCAAGGCTGTCACTGTGAGATCCGTGATTTCCGTTTCTTTGTTTTATTTTATTTGATGCGTGCTTGGTTGCGTGTCCGATAGAAATTCTCGGTTAGAGATTTCTAGACACGTGTGTGCGTGCGTCGGTGCATGAGGTTTGTTTCGCGTAGTGTTTTAAGTGTGATTTGTGCTGTGCAGAGAGGTTTCGGTCGACCGAAACCTATTACCGGTTGACCAAAAGTGTGCAGGCGAACGGGTATAAGTCAGGTCGGGCGCGTGCGGGCGAGTCCATTCCCTCATTTCCACCGAGCCAGCTGAGAGGAGAGCTTCCCTCTTGAGTTCCTTTGCTCGTCCTTGTCCAATTGGTGACGTGGAGTTGGATTGATCGCGGATTTGAGTTTCCGGAGTCGAGGGCTACCCGTGGATACCAAATTCGTCGGATTCGACCGAGTTTGGAGCGTAGGAGATTCTAGGGTTTCCTACTCGAGGTGAGCGGTGCTTGCTTTCTTCGTGTATGCCTTTATTATGTGTATTACATGTATAATCATGTTTGATATGTGGTTTACGGCATGTGTGGATGAGTAGAAATCATGTTAAGGTTTAACATTAATTTTGGATACTCTTGATTAGATTGTTGTGCCATTATATGGTTGATTAGCATGATTGATGTGATTTAGCATGTGGATATACTTTAGTTACTATGGATAGTATTTGAGTATGTTTATATTTGGTATACACTTTAGTAGAATGTGATGAATGATATAACATGCTTGGTATGTTTAGTTCTACCTTACGATGTATGGCTTATAGTATATGTGGTAGGATGGATTTATTATATTTTGGCATGACGGTTAGCTATGTGTATTGTTTACTTGGATAGGTGCGAGAGCGGACCATAGCTCTAGTGGCACTTTAGTAAACATAGTTGTAACATACGCTTGTTTGCCTAACAGTTATTTTTTACCCGACTGAGTGCGTGAGTGGACCCGCTCTTGTGATATTGTTGACGACCTTCCTCCGATGAGGGAAAAGGGTTGGAGTAGCCATCTAGATATTTAATGGAAATCTAGAAAACCGGGATAAGGCACATAAAGATTCTTGGCTCGTTCGTCGTTTACGTGTGGGAAAGACGGAACACCCCCACAACGCCCCTCAAAAGAGGGTACTCTATAAGTGATTAAAATTATCTTGGATTTATATTTAACACAATTTCTATTGTTAGAATATTTTCATATTTATTTATCCGCATATTATGAAATAGAGAGATCGGCATCCACCTCACCCTCTAAATCACTTTTGGGTGGATACATTAAAATAAAAAAATATATATATTTATCAAGACAATATCCATCATCCCTTTTTAATATTTTTTATTTGATTTTGATAAATATATATATAATAAAAAATAGAGAGTAATATCCATCACTTTCTATTTTGATTATTTATATTTATTTACCCCAGCTACTTGAATTTAAATCAATCAGGTTCCTAATCGAACGACTCCCTAGGTGTGTGACCTAAATGATATTCTTTGCGGGAGTGCTTGTATGAATGCATGCTTATTGTAAGTGTTTGACCTACTTTACGGTTCAATTGAGTTGATCGTTTTGATATACATGTGTAGGTGTTAAGGTATCTGCTATGTGTTATGTTTTAAGAACCGAGTTGTTTGTAGCATGCTTGATGTGGAAGCTTACTTGATATGTTTGATTTGGTGTACAATATGATGTATTATGATATTCATGTTATACTGGGCTATAGACCCAATTGCTATTATGATGATTGTTATGAGATCATGCTAAAATGCTATTGTGATGCTCATTGGATGCTAAATAAGATAGCTATGTGATGTACCTATGATGTGTACATATGTGATGATTTCAGCGTTTTGTGAACACTGTTTGGTTGCTCTATAATATGCTATAAATGATGATATTGATGTTATTGAGCATGTACGAGTTGTGGAGTGAAATAGCTCTCGAGACACTCGTGATGTTTGTACCTTAATAAAAAATGTGGGTGCTCTGAAGTTGGATCTCCGTTGAGTTTCGAGTGAGTCAGCCTGATGTGTTAATCCAGGAGGCTCTTGGGTCGAGGTGTGTACAACATGACTTGGGTGCGTGACATGACTTAGCTGAGCATGGCTGCGGGGACCGGACTGGTGCGGGCGCGCGGACTGGCGCGCGGGAGGCTAAGAGGCATGGGCGCGCGGGCGGCGCGTATAGGCGAGGACTTCAGCGAAAGCACAGGCGCGCGGGGGAGAATCACAGCGGACACAAGCGCGCATGGGCGCAAGAAGTCCGGGCAGGCGCGCGCGCGGCCTCGCATGCACGCAGGGAGCCGAATGGGGCGCCAGCAGTTGCAAGTGGCTGCACTTCCTTGTCATGTTTATGTTCTCCATTTATGTAAGTTTATTGCTCATGTAAGTGGGGTATTGAATTCCTTTGACCGGGTAGGCAAAGGGGCTTGCGGATGTCCGAGCACAACATATCTAGGGAGGCCACGGGTTGTTGGCAACCTAGAGAATTATAAGTGGTTTTGTGGATAGTGTTAGTAAGAGAGCTAGGCACGGTGTTGGACTGGCTAACTCTCCTTTTTCCACTTAAAACAATCGGGTATTAGAACTTGTTCTTCCCTAGATCCTAATTACGTCCGAGGCACTCACGGCCACTTTCTAGGACCGTGGAGGGCATATAGATCATGTGTGATTCCAGGAGATAATATATCGGGAGCGGAGGGTTCTAACTAGAGTTACCTAAGGCGGTGAGTTTGCCTCTAAGGAGGACGGTGGGCGTAGTACCTTGCGGATCAGCCGTTGGCTAGGCGATTACTACGTTGTGCGAGGCTAGGTTGCATATGGCGTAAGAGTCCGAGTAGCCCCCATTTTGCACTGTATGGTCGCCCTACCATGAGTTGTTGTTGTTGTGTCACGATGGAAAACCCGGCGACAGCGTCCGGGAGTACCCTAGTCCGGGATGGATATAGGTGCCATGGACTTAGGAGTTCGCTGTTGGGCCCGTCTTACCAGAATAAACATGCGAAAGAACTAACTATGGGTTAGATCACACTGACATAAGAAAGATAACAGTATAACCTATTGAGGTGATGTGTGATTATCTTTATGTGATGCTATGTTGCTTCTTATTGTTTATTGTGATACTATCTGGATTGTGGCTTATCATTATTCATGTTTGGCAATATATTGCGTACGGTTATGCAAATGGTTATGCGTAAAGCTATGTGGTCGATTTTGTGTAAGTCCACTATTGGTGGCAATGCTTGTTTGTTGTGATGTGCATGACAGTGTTATGCTATAATGTGAAATCATGTAATATTATTTTGTTTGCACGCAAATTTATGGATTTGTGAGTTCATACTTGTAGTGAGTCGTTTACTCCAGCATGTAGTGATTACTTGTTGTATGTTCATCTGTTGTTAGAGGATGATTAGAATACAACTCGTGTGCCTGAACTTATGTTACTCATGCAGATTGCATTGGCATATAGAAGTTGAATATGCATGACTTCTATTTATATGCATATTCGCATCTGCATGTATACCTTTTGTGCTTGCATGTGTTTGGTGTGTGGCCGCAGCCTTGGCAGCTGCCTTTGCCAAGGTGGGTCACATACTGAGTATATTTTATATACTCATCCCGTCTCTCCCCCCCCGTAGTTATTTGCAGGGACTGCCAACGTTTGTAGAGCGATTACGAGGATTAGAAGATAATTTGGGGATCAAAATTTAGTAATTTTATAGTTTCCGCTGTGTAAATTTAATTAACCTGTAATTTTAGTGTATTATTGAGAATTGGAAGTATTAGCTCATAACGTCTTGTCTTTTAGTTTATTTTAAAAAAAAAAATATTTATCCACTGTCGTTTTTCGTGACCCCCGGGGTGCGGGGTGTCACAGCAATTTTGGAATAAACTTTATTTAATAATAAAATTGTCCCAATTTTAGGTGCTGGAGACTTTGGTTGTTGTAGATGTTTGTGAGGCTGATTTATTGAAAAGTGGACTTCCTAATACAACGGTTCTTCTAAAAGATGTGGTTGATGAGGGATTTTTCAGCTTACGACTATGTGGAGTAGGGACTGAATCGTATAAATTTTGCAAAATATATTTTCGAATGCATATTCTTTGTTTAACATAATAAAGAGAATAATTCGCAACTTGTCTTGCCCTAACTAGTTTTGCCTAGGCCGCCTTTTCAGGTTTTCGGACTAGCTAGCTTTTTCTGAATGTTCTTGCAGCATGTGTTTGTTGGTGATGCTCCATAGCTGTATTTGTGGGTCGACCTAGATTTGACCGTCTTTTTTTGGTAATACAGGTGAATGTTCCATAGCTGTTTTGTAGAGTAGTATGCACAAGAGATTTTGTGGGCGTTCGCGACTTTTTTTTTTTTTTTTTTTTTTTTTTTTTTTTTTTTTTTTCTACTTTTTCCACTATTTTTATTTCTTTACATTTTTTCTTTTCATTCCTCTTCACTTCTTTCTTTTTTCTATATGCTTCTACTTTTACTACTCCTTTCTCTCTCATTTTTCTTCTTCTCTTCTTTCTTCTTTATTTACTCTTTTCCATTTCTTTTTCCCTTTTTTTGTTAATAAAAGGAAGAAAAGTCATAGTTGAGGTTATTAGGCCCGGTGCACTTGCCTACTCACAAAACTTTTCCGCTCGTTTGAGAGAAAAATGCTTTTTGCAGAGGATCGTTTCATTGTTCCTAAGACAGCTTTTGAGTTTGAGATATATGAGGTGCTGTATATTTTCTTCCGCTTTTCAAAATTTTTCTCTTTTTCCTTTTTGATTTTTCTTTCTCTTTCTATATGTGGCAAGTTGCTAATCACCTTTTATTATGTTAATTGGAAATATGTATCGTCCTTTACATTTTGCAAAATTTATATGTACTGACAAAAAGATATCACAAAGGGATGTTAATGACAAGCGAAGAACATGAGACAATTTTATATTTAAAGTAGTTCATTCCCAAATTGCATTACAAAAAGTCTCCCAACTAGAGTGGTCTGTGTTGACGACCTTCCTCCGGATGGGGGAAAGAAAGTTTGGAGTCGCCACCTAATTTTTATGGAAAATTAGGAAACCGGGATAAGGCACGTTGAGATTCTTGGGGTCGTTGTTGGTTACGTGTGGGGAAGACAGAACACCCCCACAGCGCCCCTCCGAAGAGGGTACTCTCAATTAAACGGCTTATATTTTAAAATTGGGATTCATCATTTTTATTTATGAGATTTATATGTATAATCGAGACTGCGTCGTGCTGTTGGCTTTTCTTCTTAAATTTTGACGTGCTGAAAATATATTTTTTTCCGAGATATAGAGTTCGGAAACCACCTTATTTAATCTCAAAGTTTTATTTGTTTATTGTTGGGATAAGGTCGTAAAGATCGTTAACCGCCTCACTCTAACCTTATCTTTAAAATGTTTCCAGATTTGTCATTTTTATTATTTTTATATTGTAAATTATTTAATAAGGTGTAGAGATCGGTTAACCGCCCTCACTCTAACCTTATTTTTAAAATATTTTAAAGCATTTTGGTCATTTAATTATTTTTTTAGTATTTTAAATAATTAACTGAAGGTGTAGTAGAGATCGGTACCGCGCTCACCCTAACCTTATTTTTAAAAAGATTTTTGAGATTTGTCCACTTTTGTATATTACTTTTTATATTTTAAATAAATTTAATAAGGTTGCAGAGATGCGGTTACGCCTCAACTCTAACCTTATTTTAAAAGATTTTAAGATTTTAATCATTTTTTATTATTTTTTTATATTTTAAATAATTTAAAAGGTGTAGAGATCGGTTAACCGCCTCATTCTAACCTTATTTTTAGAAGATTTATGATATTTTTTATGTTTAGAGCCATCTTCATAGACAAAAATCATGAAATTATAGCTTAAAATCTAATTAAAAGTGATCAAAATTAATTAAAAATAGGTTTGGACCACTAAATAGGTTCATAGGGTCAAAATGGCTAAGTCAGATTTAAAATGGCTCGGTCAGAATTAAAACTGACTCGATCGGAATTGATTTGGGCTCTATCGAATGAAAACGGCTCGGTCCGATTGAAACTGGGCTCGGTCGGAACGAAACCGACCGAGCCCGAGCTCGGTCAAAGGGGGCGCGGGTTAAACCCGCGCCCGAATTAAGCTAACTAAAAAAGACGACCGGCTCAGCCGGTCATCTTTATTTTCTGAAAATGGCCGCGAGCTCGCCACCGACGATCATGGCAGGCGGCGTTTCGCCGCCGGCCGTCTAGACCTATATATATTAAGGTTTTCGATGGTTCCGGATCTAATGGCGATGTTAAAATTTGATTTCGACGCTTGTACAAGGAGATATTGGAGGGTGTAATTTCGGGATAAAAACGTTTTTTTATTATTTCGCCGCCGTGACTCGCAGCCGACGAGCTCGCCGTCGCTCCGGCGGCGGAAACTCGCAGCCGAATACCCCTTCTTAGGGTTTTTCGACCTTCTGGACGCGATGGCGATGTCAAAATTTGGTTTCGACGCTTGTACGCCGAGATATTCAAGGGTGTAATTTCGGGATAATGCAATAGTTTTGAGGGGGTTTGGATGCGTACTTAGATTAACCGAGTTTTTGTTTTCTTTTTAACTTCTCCGGCGGCGACGGCGGCGACGAAACCGGGCGGCTGCGGCGACATCGTCGTAGGTAGTCGGCGGTTCTTGTGGCAGGCCGTGGCAGTGCTCTCTCTCCCTCGCGGATTCTCTTTATCCCCTTTTTTTTTTCGGGATTCTTCCGCCAATCTCCTCCTCCCTCGTCGGCTCCGATCGCCCCCATATATAGCCGCCACGCCGCGTACGAAGCGCTGACGACGTGGTGAGCTCCCACGATCGCTTCATCCGCGCGTTGAACAGCGATCGTGGGCGCGGCAGCGGCGACCGCTTCCTCCGTTTCGTTTTTTTTCGTATTACGTAAATAACCCACTTGTTTCATGATTTGCAAAAACGGCCTCAAAGATTTTGCAATACCTTAGGCCACTATTTACTATTTTGCCAAAAATGGCCCCTCTCATATAAATATTCGATTGTCGCGAAAATTTCTTATTCGTGCGCGACCTTGTTAGAATTCTAAATAATCATGTACGTCCAAATAGTCTCAATGTAAGCCAAAATAAATTTAATTGTGTAAATCAAGATTTTAAGCTTAATCGAGTTTATCGAATAAAATCGGGACGGTAACCCGGACAAAATGGTGTGTCTACAGTTGCCCCTCTTTGTTCGATCCATCGGAGAAGGATTGGACAAAGATAAGGAGATACAACATTTTGTCCGGAGAGAGAGAGAACTTGAGTATAGTCAACTTATTTCCAGAATTACCGTCGAAATGTCAAAATGAGATCAGTCGTCTCACAGAACAGCACAGTTGGCTTATTATAAAATTTAAATGAGATCAGTAATCTCGATATAAAGCACAGTCGGCTAAACGATATATTAAAAAAATAAGATCAATCGTCTCGATGTAAAGCACATTCGGCTAAAAGACAGTTTTAAAAATCAGATCAGTCGTCTCGATGAAAAGCACAGTCGGCTAAAAAAAAAAGATTTGAAAAATGAGATCAGTCGTCTCGATGAAAAGCACAGTCGGCTAAAAGATAGATTTAAGATGAGATCAGTCGTCTCATAATGTAGCGCAGTCGGCTTAAGATAAAATTGAAATGAAATTAGTCGTCTTGATTTAAAGCACAGTCGGCTAAAAGATAGATTTAAACGTGAGATCAGTCGTCTCGATGAAAAGCACAGTCGGCTAAAAGATTGATTTAAAAGTGAGATCAGTCGTCTCGATGAAAAGAACAGTCGGCTAAAAGTATATAAAAAATAAAATCAGTCGTCTCGTGATATATTGCTCAAGGGAAAATTTGAAAATGAGACAGTCGTCTCGTGATAGAGCACAGTCGCTCAAGGAAAAATTTAAAAATGAGACAGTCGTCTCGTGATAGAGTACAGTCGACTCAAGGTAAAATTTGAAAAAATGAGACAGTTGTCTCGTATAAAAGATTTTTATGAGAACTACGTCTCAAAAGGTTTCAAGAGAACTACGTCTCAAAAAGATTTTGTGACGAGAATTGCGTCTCGTGAGAAAGATTTTTATGAGAATTATATCTCAAAAAGATTTTATAATGAGAACTACGTCTCGAAAAGATTTTATTATGAGAACTACGTCTCATGAGAAATACTTGTATGAGAACTACGTCTCAAAAATATTTTTTTTTGACGAGAACTGCGTCTCTTGAGAAAAAGATCTTTATGAGGACTACGCCTCAAAAAGCTTTTACGAGAACTACGTCTCAAAAAGATTTTGTGAGAACTACGTCTCAAAAGATTTTATGATGAGAACTACGTCTCGTAGGAAAAATTTTATAAGAACTACGTCTCAAAAAGATTTTATGATGTCAAATTCGTGATTTTTTTTTTTAAAAAGAGTTTGTCGAATAGAGTGAGTACAATTCATTTTGTCGCAAGTTGATGTTTGTCAAAAATTTTTTTTTTTTTTTTTAAAGCAATGTTGAAGGATTTATAGTTACAAAAATATGGGCTTATACCATATCAGCCCTCCAAGGTTTCAAAAGTACCAGATCAGCCCTCCATTTCAAAAACCTACCAAATCAGCCCCTCAAACACTGTTTGAACTTTTTCGGAACAAAATACCCCTATACTCGTTAACAGTTCGGACACCAAAAATATCTATCTAGAAGTATTTTGTTGAAAAAAATTTGAACATGAAAGTTGTAGAGCTCGTCGAGATCTACAACTTTTATGTTGAACATTTTTCCAAAAAATACTTTGAAATAGGTGTTTTTGAGGTCCAAAGTGTAACCAGCTCGACCCGAAATCGCTAAAACAGTTTGGACGCCGAAAATGCCTATCTAGAAGTATTTTTTGGAAAAATTTTGAACATAAAAGTTGTAGATCTAGACGAGATCTACAACTTTCATGTTCAAAATTTTTCCAAAAAATGCTTCTAAATAGGTGGTCTCAGCCTCGGCGAAACGAGGATATTTTTGTCAGGAAAAAATCCGAAACAGTAGCAGAGGGACTGATATTGGGGTACACTCCTTTTTTGGATACGTGTACCCCAGGGACGAATATGCAGATCTGTCCATTTTTTAAACAGAGGGGCTGATTTGTCCAAAGAATTTAAAATGGGGGGCTGATTCGTCATTATCCCAAAAAATATTGTCAAAAGGTTTTGTAAAAATGATATGTTGTGGGTGTGCGGTCATCCCGACTATTCAAAAAGTCATTGCCCCGGCATCTCTTCTTTCTTCTATTTCGTCTTTGCTTTGCTTTTCTTTTTGCAGACAGTTATTTTTCAAAGTCGTCAAAACTTGTAAGCTTGTCAGCTGTTGATGTTGGAGATCGGTTTTTTTTTTTTCACATTTTCTGAGAAAGATTTGCTGTGAGGCCCCGAATTTGGGCGGGATCGGCACGAAGGTGCGCGATGTGCGCAGTTTTCGATCGACCGAAACCAAGAAGCGGTCGACCGAAAGTTAAGGATCAGGTGCGACTTGGGCCGAGATTGGGCTGAGCGTGCGGCCCGTTAACTTGGATTGTCCCATATCAGCTGGGTAAGGGCAGGAATTTGTGTTCTTAAGTATGGGAGGCCCTTAGCTTGGCACCACTAAAGGGATCCCCTTTTCCAGAAGGGAAAAGGACCCGATCGTGTGGTGCGGTTCGGGGGCTTTAAGGGGCGGGGCTCGGGGCGGGGAGCGGAACGCGACAGAAATGGTATCAGACCAACTCCGGTCACGGATACGGGTGGGTGCGTAGGCTCAGGGACCCGCGGAAAGACCAAGATAGCATGCGGTAAGGGCAAGATGCGCGACTTGCGACCCGTGTGACTGGGAAGAGACTAGGCATGTACGACCGTCCGCAACCTGTCCCGTACGACGGGGACGTCGTATCCTAAGGTGTGGGGGATGTGAGGCCCCTGATTTAGGCGGGATCGGCACGAAGGTGCGCGATCTGCGAAGGTTTCGGTCGACCGAAACCAAGGAGCGGTCGACCGAAATTTAAGGGTCAGGCGCGACTTGGGCCGAGATTGGGCTGAGGGTGCGGCCCGTTAACTTGGATTGTCCCATACCAGCTGGGTAAGGGCAGGAAATTTGTGTTCTTAAGTGTGGGAGGCCCTTAGCTTGGCACCACTAAAGGGATCCCCTTTTCCGGAAGGAAAAAGGACCCGATCGTGTGGTGCGGTCGGGGCTTTAGGGGCGGGGCCCGGGGCGGGGAGTGGAACGCGACAGTTGATATGTTGCAAACCAGCGCTTTCCCAATCCATCATCCGCAAGGTACCAATAACTTGATATGTTGCAAATTTATGCTCTCAGATGTCCAAAAATAAAAGAAGCCATTAAGAAATTGTCACTGAAAGTACTTATGTGTCACTCGTATTTGGTTAACTTTTAGGAACCTTAAGTAATGCGCCAAGTATTAAAATGGCACATTACAAAAGTCCCTAAAAAGAAACCACCTATGATATCATCGCCATCACGGCAACGTTTACGTCAACTGCTTTTGCTAGAAGAGGTCCCCTGAGCACTTGGAGATGGGTTAAATTGGACATTAGGACAACTACCAAAGAAATTTGCATTGGATTGAGAATTGGCATCATTCATCTCAACTTCAACTCCCATATTGACACATGGTGGTGGTTCCATGCTAATTCCAATGTCGGTGTTGAAGTCGTTCATATTAGATGCATATACATCCGTTGGTTGGTCATTCCCACATATCGTCCCCAACTCATAAAACTCGATAGGCTTGTTAAGAGATGGCTCATCCTTTCAGTTGGCCTGAAATTTACACACAATATATTTTCACAAGTATCTAACATGCTTCAATACGAAGTACAAACCTAACGTATGCTGTATACCTGAATGTATGCTTGATATTCTTCTTCTTCCAATATTATCATTTTCCTATCCTCATCCCAGCCAGCGCCGCTCAACTCCTATAATTTCTTGATGGTTAGCCAACGACCTCTTAGAGTCAACAAATGATTGATAATATTTGCGGTTTCTACGTGAATCTGGAAAATTTCTAATTTACGGCTCTAGCACATGCTGTGTAAGCACTCTGCTTAAAACCTTTGTCAACTTTTTGTCCTAAAGCTACCCGTTCCACCATGAAATGGATGAAAAATTGGCTCATAGGCTTTGTCCACCTAAGCGACTTGATGCTTTGCCTTGAGGTTTGTGGGTGGGTCTCATCCATCTTTAAAAAATAATATCAATAATGACAAATTTATAAATAGATCAAAAAGTGCCTATGGTTCAAATAAAAGTAGAATTACCAACCAAATACATCAAATGTTACAATTGCTTTATTAAAGTCTCAAATACAGTAAGTCCCCAAGCACATAATTTAGACATCAAAACAAAACACAGTCATTGTCTATTGGACCACATATCCGTAACAATACGATCACGTAACGCGATCCACTCCCTCGCCTCATCCCTTGCATCCCTACTCAAGCACTATTGAGTGTCATCTGTCGCTTCACATTCCTTAATAGTAGGGATTAAAGAATCTCCACCACTAGTAACAATGTAGTTGTGAAGCACACAACAAGCAAGCACAGCATCAACTTGGGTTTGGAAGGGATGATATGGCATTGAAATTAACATTTTAAATATATTCTTTAGGGCCCCAAATGCACGCTCAATTGTGCTCCGCAATGATGAATGCTTGTGATTGAAAAACTCCTTCGCATTTGAAGAAGAATGATCAGAAAACTCTTTCAAGTGGTATCTCACACCTCGATAAGGCAATATGAATCCCGATCGTGTAGAGTATCCAGCATCAACGAGGTAGTATTTACCTAAAACACAACACTGTGTATCAGTTATCGTTTATCTTTAACATTTTAATTATATTTGCATGACTAATTTATTATACTTGTTGGTACCCTTAACCCATTCTCTCTCTATGGCATTATGTAGCACCAAGGCATCATGAGCAGACCCCTCCTATCCAGCAAGGACAAAAGTGAACCTCAAATCAAAATCTACGGCTGCTAAGACATTCTGTGTTGGTATATGCCCTTACGACTGCGGAATCGTGCCACTATACTGGCAGGTACGGAGACGGAAATATGGGTGCCATCAATGGCTCCAATATAGTCCTAAATAAACCATTTATCTCAATAAGGAGACTTGCTATATTTAAAAAATGTAAGATAGAGTGAGTTAAATAGGAGTAACACACCTTAAAGTACGGCATGTATCTAGAACTTGAGGTGATAATATGGTGGGTATTGTTGTTTGGTGGCTTCACAAAATCAAGATGGAGCTTTCCGAGAGCCGATATGACATGTTTGAAGTACCGACTTACTGTCTCCCCAGAACGAATAAATGAAAATCCATTTTTTCTATTTCGTTGGTGGTATCCAACGGTGTGCAAAAATATTGCCAACTGCTTCTCCACAGTAAGATGGATCATATCCCACATAAGCTCTACTTTTAAGTAAATTACATAACCGAAAAACGGTTCATTCTTCATCCTTAACATGTGCAAATAATATCTGTCGTCGGAATTGTAAAGCCGGCTCACCATTATATTTCGTTCTCTCATTCTTATTAGGTGATTATATGGTGTAGGTATGTTGCGTCTACCGCTATACCTAATAACCAACATAAGCAATGACTGAATTGCAAGAAAAAATGTGAGAACGACAGCCTTACTTCTCTTTTCATTTTCATGCTCCATCTTATCCATTTTCCTAAATATATAATATGTCACCAAACAAATACAGTTACAAGCACATTACAACAACTAACATCAACATACACCTCACAAATGAATAATCTCATCATAAAATCACCATATATAAATCACAGTTAACAGCACATAACAGCAATCTTAGCAAATAACACCATACAAATCATAGTGATCAACACATACAGCACATAAATAACAGTTAATAGCATAATCTCAGCATGAAAGTTCCAGTTAACATCACATAACATCAACTAGAAAGCAAATACATCAACTGGCAAGTAAGAATCGCAACAGGTTGGAGGAGCTCGTACGATATTGCAGTGAACGTAGCACAGCAGAGCAGATCGACAAGGATCACGCCAGATCGGAGGAGCTCCCACGATATCGCAGCGACTCCGACCAGATCGAGGCAACTTCGACCAACTCGCGAGCTTTTACTCTCCCCCACAGAAGGACGCAGATCGCAACAGCTCACACCAGATTGTGGAGATCGCAGCCGATAACAGATCGGAGCAGATCGCCGCAGATCGGTGCAAGAGAAGAGGGAAAAGAGGGTTAGAAATCGCGGATTTACAACTACGCCGATTTCATCGTAGTGCCAACTGCAGTATTTCAGCACGCGAACTACAGCAAACGCACGCGCGAACTACAGCCAACCAAATAGCGGAATTTACACTTCGTTTTGCAACTGCAGCAATTGCAATGCAATCACAGCTAACCAAACACGCCCTTAATGAATAATATTGGTAAGAAAGTACTTTATTATCAAAATTAGCACTAGACGTCCAGGCTATACTGGCTTAAACTTAGCATAAAACCGAAAAGCTTCTTCTCAAAAAAAGCATAAGACTTAAAAACATTAATTGGTTGAGAGACTGAAACAATCACGGTTTCGTACACTTCATATCTGTTTTATGGTCGAATTTTCATAAAGGTGAAAAGCCGAATTTTTTTTTTTAAATTATTTTTAATTAAAATTACGAAAATAAAATCAAAATCAGAAAATTATAAAAATAAAACGCTGCCGCCAGTTAAACTGGCGGCAACGTCCACGTCAGCGCCACCTGGCGTGGAGGAATTGCTGCCGCCTGTTTAACAGGCGCTAACAACTAACGCCGGTTAAACTGGCTACAATAGCTGTCGCCAGTTAAACTGGCGTTAGTATCTGTCGCCAGTTTAACTGGCGACAAAGCTATCGCCAGTTAAACTGGCGTTAGAAAGAAACGCCACTGTAAGTGGCGTTTCTGCAAGCTGCAAACCTGCCCAACACCTGCTGTGCCCCCCCCCACCACACACACACACTCAATAAAACATCTAAACCCCCTCCCTCCAACCAACCACCCCGACCACACACACACCCTCCCGGCCCCCCACATTCAATAAAACATACATTCAACCCCCCTCCCCCCTAACCCACCTACCATCCCCGAAAACATTGCAACCAAATATTTAATTCAAATATAAAATTATAAATCCAAACTTAATATCTCTACAAAAAAGAATATACGAGCACAAACTATACTTAACATAAGTTTCAACATAAAATTATATGTCTCAAAATAATACAATCTCAGTATAAATATTAAACTCAATTTAGTTACGTTTCGTATACAGATTTGGAGGTCTTTTTTCTCTTTTTGACCTCCTTATAAAAATTTAATCCGCTGAAACTTCGGGCGCTGCCGTGGCTGCTGGCTGTGGGCTCCTGCGGCTAGCTCCTGTGGCTCTGGCTGTGGCTCCGGCTCACGGCTGTTGGCTCGGCTCCGGATGTGGCTCTGGCTCCGCATCCGGCTGTGGCTCCGGCTCCGGCTGTGGCACTGGCTCCTGAAACTCGGGTACCTCCTGGGTAACATAACCCGAATCAAAAGTACAAGGGCCCTCGTTAAATGTTTGCAGATTAGCTCTTCATAGGCCCATTATTAATGTGACGCATGACCCTGCTCCATATGCGCCAAAATGAGAAGAGACGTAACCTGTCCGTATGTATCGTAATCGGAAGGAACCCTGCCCGATGTACCGTATGCGGAAGAGCGAAGTCCTATTGTTGTTTGCCAACTTGGATGCGGATGGATCCGGCTCCCGAAGTGAATATCAATCTGCGCCTTTCCTGTTGACTCCAATATTATCATCATTCATCACATCCGCCTCGTCATTATGTCCAACAGGGTACGCAATCGGAAGATGTCGTTCCCGCCGTGTTCTCAGGCCATACTCCCACATGGTGGGGATAATGTCGAAACAGGTCTTCTTTGACCTACAAGTTACTGAATATGCGCTCCGTCCCGAGCCCTGTGTTGCGATACATGAAAATGACGTATAGCCGTAGCGTCTGCCAGCGGACTTGTCTAGTTGGATGTTGTAGATTTATTGTGAATTGATATGTTGTGGATTTAATTATTGTGGGAGAACTGTATATATGAAGTACGTTACCAGACAGAAAGAAATATTAGTTGACATATATGACAGTCGTGTGGCTGCAGATTTTGTTGCATGAATTACCATTGTCTTAAAACAATACCGGAAAAAACTATAAATCTTAACCATATACAATTTTATAAGCCACTTGCGAGCCGGATTCGGATATAGCCGGACTATATCCCATACTGGTATCCGCTTGTGGGCAACAACATGTTATTACCACTCAAATATGCGGATATGAACATTGTTTCCCGGCTGTCTCCTTTTGGGACACCAGTCTCTGGTCAAGCCTTTTCAAATTCCACGGATTATTTCAAATATAATTCTCATGACACCTTCCAATCCGAAAGCCGCGTACTACTGGTGCATTAAAGTGTTCATGCTTATTAAATGCTACATCTGTATCTATGATGCCCTTCTCCAGATACGGGAGATATACTTCCTGGGCAAATCCGCAGGAACAGACTGTACGTAGGCACACGATCTCCGTAACTTTCGTATGTCTGGGCCGCAATAAACCACGCAGAAATAGATAGAGAGACCTATGAGGCAGTCGCGCCAAATATTGGTGTTCACCTCTTTATTACAGCGTTCTATCACATTTATATCGATGGGCTTATGAACGAAGGGCAGCTAAGTAAGTAAATCTATCATTCAGCTTAATAGGCGAAAAGGTTTTTTTCCACGAGGTGGGGTCATCCCTTTTGCGATTCAAGCGTATATATATGACTTTCGAGTATATTAATACAATCACACAGAAGTGAAAAAATAGTGAAGGTGACAAAACATCCTAGTACGGTGATCTATCGATTGAGCCTCCTGCAGGTCGAGTCCAGGCTCTGAATCCCGAAACCGTCATCCGGAATACGATACGGCGAAAGCCTACTCGGTTAGCTTGCATCGAGGGACCTTCGCAAGCACAAGCCTTCGGACAGCACCGTAAGCACTCACTTAATGCACGGTACTATATGTCGACCTAAAAGAGGATAACAAATAAAATGTACCTTACACAATAAACAAGCCTCAGTAAGGCCTAGATAAAAATGTTATTGCCGGAGATACACGCACAGCCAGAGCCACAGAGGGTGCAGAAGCAGAGCCGTCGAGGCAGACACTCCGCACGTCAGCCGCGGTGGAAATGCTTGATAATCCGCCGGAAAGGCGTCAGTCGAGAGTGTAATACGCTCGTAGGCCCAATACTGCAGGAGGACCGCCACCATCCTCCAATTTGTGTGGATTTGCCTAGCACTGGCACTGCACAAATTTCTGATAAACCAGCAAGTGCCCCGCTGCGGCGCCGCCGACGCGTCAATCTTCATGCAGTAAGGTGAGTTAGAATAATTATTCTGTTTTTTCAATATAAGTTGATTGCCAATTCAGACAAGGAAGAAACCAAATAGATAACAATAAGACCAGCTTCCCAAGACGATAATACTGCGTGTAGTTTTTACCGAAATACCAGGTTGAATCTTCAACATAGAAAAAGAATATGCTCTGGCATATCGTTCCAAGATGTAAATCATCAATGTCTTATATTATATCTGAGCCGTGTGTGTGTGTGTTGAGACATAATTTGATGATTACCTGCGATTTAACTACTTATCTTAAGCTTCATCTTAAGCCATTTGAACCTAACACGACCACCACTAATCTTACTAGGTGGAGGTACTTTCCTAGCACTTGCAATACTGGCCAACATATGTCTCGAAGTGGCGCAGATACCGGTTCTCCGTTGGCTTCGTATATCTTTTTTGTATGATAACCATTTAAGTAGGTGAATTAAGCTCACTAAACAGTTATTTCTCATTTTCACTATTGATAAGAGTTTGGAATCGTACACTCGTTTCGCAGCAGTTGCTATCTGCGGCAGATGAAAGGGTATGGTAGTGCGTCTTCGCGAGCTCTTTAGCGGGGGGAGCGATCTTTACAGAGTGCGTTGTAATTTGTAAATTGATAATTATTGGAATGGTTGGCCTGGCGTCGAGATCGGCGCATCAAAAGCGCTCGAGTCCGTGTGTAAAAGCCGTTAGAAATCCAGCTCGATGTAAGCAGTAGTAGGAGTTTGCAATGTTGGTTCGGTGTGATCATCAGATCGGGTGGTGGCAGGGTACACTTCATGTAGGGCAGTAGGTGGTTCTAGATGTTATGAACAGCGTCGTTGTGATCGTTTAAGGTGGGAGGGTCGATCAGCAGGAGTTAGTGCTCCTAGGCGGAAGAGGCATCTCGGATGGTTGGTGTGCAAGGCTCCGATAGATATTTACGAGCTTTGCAGAATACGACTCATACTTAATCATTCTCACTATTAGGCATGCGTATGTGACAATTTTAGCTCGCAGTATATACTTGGCTGTTTGGAACGAGAGATTAATTCTCGTAGAGTAGCGCGCGGAGAGAAGAGGACGTAGAGGTCAAGAAGGCAAGATTAAATGGGAAAGGAACTTAGAGCGCACAGTGGTATAATGGCGGGAAGGCGCGTGCATGCTATGCGCCGAGTTGAGTGGGTATAACGAGCAAATTTTGTGTATCGGCCCGACCCTAACTACGCAGTGGCGTTTCGGATCGCCAGTTAGACTGGCGTTTAAATCAAACGCCAGTTTAACTGGCGATAGCTATTGTAGCCAGTTTAACTGGCGTTAGTTGTTAGCGCCTGTTAAACAGGCGGCAGCAATTCCTCCACGCCAGGTGTCGCTGACGTGGACGTTGCCGCCAGTTTAACTGGCGGAGCAATCCCACGGCCAGGTGCGCTGACGGCAGTTGTGATTGTTACTCCTCTTATAGACTTGTCTAGATTCTCTTGATGTGCTATTTTCGTAATTTTAATTAAAAATATTTTTAAAAAAAAAAAATTCTGAAAAGCCTCAACATCTTAAAAATAGCAGAATACCTATGTGGGCTTTAAGCTCTGGCGCTTAGTATTTTTTGTGCTGCAAAGGTCAATAATGTTTTCTGACTCTCTTTGAATATTTATTTTCTGTATCATATTACTTGACAAAATAATTTGACATTTTGACAATAAAGACTATGCAGAAAAAAAAAAAGTGGAAGCTGTTTCACCTTTATGATAAACTCTCGTAACATGTAGAATTACATCAATATCTAGAATACGTGCGTGAAGTATGACTGAAACCTCACGTATCGACTATTCTTCATCTCTCAGACTCTCCGTCAGATCCAATTTGAACTCGTGTTTTTATATTTCGTCTTTACTGTCCTTTTTTCGTACGATTTAGAAGCTATATTTAGTACTGCACCGGGTTTGTTAATTGAGCTAATGAAATAAGCCTAAGTAAAATTAGTCAGTGAATTTTTAGAATTTCCTATGATAGTCTAAATTGATATAAAATATATAAGTACAATTCTTTAATACTTTTATATAATTCATTTAAATTTAATAGGATGTTTTGTTTATATGTTATACAGATATGTCGTTTAGTTTAATGACCTAATTATGCTATGCTTTAGAACTTGTTATTCAATAAACGAATTAGTGTAATAAATCCTGTCAATAAATTATTTGCCATTGTTTGGACTAAAATTATTGAATTATGTATTTCATAGATTATTTTAACAATTGAATTGCTGTAATTTTTATTGTCTAGTACTAATTAGCGATTAATATTACGCTAGATGCTGAAATACTGACTCACCGATCTCTCAAATGCGCTCATACTTACTCAGATGTAGTTAATAGATCGTTTGGATAATTACAGAAATTCCAAGGAGCCCGTGCTCCCCGCGTCCGCTTCCGGTCAGCCAGCAGACAATCCAGCTGGCTCTTAGTCTGCGTCAACATCCGATGCCATCTCTCATCGCCTGGGTGTCTCGCCGTAACAACTTTGCTACCCTGCCGCTATTCCTGGCGCCGCGCGGCTTCTGCTCCGCCGCCGCACCTGTCTATCTTCGTCTGGCTCTGACTCGCCCACGAAAGTCCTAGGATGACGGTGGCGGAGAGAGGTCGGTCCAAGTCTTCGCTGCCCTACTTCTTCTCGCCGGCGCTGTACGCGATCAACGAGCCGGCGCTGCCTCCGCACTCGCCGCCAGTCCCCGACGAGGACTTCGCTTCTCCCTATCTCCTCAACCACAAGCGCCGTGATTCTCTCCTTCCTCGATCCTCTTCTTGCTCTGTCGCCGCTACTGCCCAACAACAGAAACAAATAAAATCTTCTTCAGCGGAGCTGCCGAGCTACTCTTCTGCTGCAGCGGAGCAGGAGGAGGAGGTGAAGGGGGGGAACGTTACTTATGATTTAGCTCTCAAAGATGATGTTGATGGTGAGTTATTTAATCCACCGGAAGCTCGAACGGATGAGGTGGCGAGTAGTGGGGAGATGAGAGAGGAAGAAAGCAGCTTCGAACGCGGTGCAGAGTGTACGTGGATGCAGTCGTCATTCACGACCCACACCAAGTTCTACGACGCTCACGATGGTAATCACTTGTTTCTCTTAATTTGTTAGTAAAGGATTTTTATTAATTTTACTGTTGTGTTGAATTTGGTATGATCTGGTCATACTTAAATATGTACTAATCATGAGAGATTTATAAGTTTTTCTATTCGAATCTACTGCCCAATATGAGACTTTCCTTCATTTTGCTAAATTAACTTGATACAGAGAGTATGCAAACTACATTGTTAAAATGGAAATGGTCGTATCAATTGGGAAGATATTGTCTACAATATGATTCTCATATGACTTTGTTCTTGTCTAGATTTATGTCTAAACATAACTGCAGCGTTATTCTATAGCAATACAGATAGATGGAACTATTACTTGCGTGTCTTCTTAGTTACAATGATTACTGAATGATCTATTCCCAACGTTAGGACAAATTTGACGATTCTAAATGCTGATTTGGACTTTTCCCAACTTTCGGTGATTGCATCATTTTTGCTTGTTTGGAACATGACAGTAACTGCATTTGAACCTCTTCTCCAATCCATACTGAATGTATGCTTGGCTTTCAATTGGCTTTGTCCATCCTTCAACACTGAATTCTTACGTCATATCTTGCATGCATTGGATTCAAGCATTACGGCAGGTGGTTGTGCTATATTAATTGATGAAGGTTGAAGAATAAACTATTGTATGAAAATGTAGGATATTTGCATAATTCTTGTCTGTGGAAATGTAGCTCCGCATGAGATTCGTGCCGTAATATGACCTACAGCTTGTGCCTTTGCAGGTTTTTCTGACAGTCCTCAGCTATCTTCAACTCCCGTGAACTTAAACAACGAGTTGCATAATTTTAGGCACAATCTTTCGGAGGAGATTGCGAGACGAAAAAGGGCAGAGGAAGCTCTATGTCATATGCGGAACCTGTGGAAGGGTACGTCTCAATGCCTCTCTGAAGTTGGAATTTCACTTCCAGATGTCCATCAAGATGTGAAAAGTCAGAACGATCTTGATCTACATCTACCATCCCTCTGTCAAGAAATTACTGTGGCACGATTTGTTTCCGAGGCTATAGGGAGAGCCTTAGTGAGGGCTGAAGTTGAAACTGCTGCTGAGAGTGCCGTCATTTTGAAGAACCACGAAATTCAACGTCTCAAGGATAGACTCCAATACTATGAAGCAGTGAACCATGAAATGTCTCAAAGAAACCAAGAAGCAATAGGTGAGCTTTTATGCTTAGCACTACTGAATTTCTTCTTTTAAATGCCTATTAATCTTATTAGGAGACGGACACATTTGTTTGTTATGAGGAAGTTGTGCGGTTGATTGCTTTTCCATTGCAATTATTGGTTCAAAAAATCAGGTGCACAAGAGCACAGGGACTGATAATAATCTTTAGAGTATAAATCCAGAAACCCTATGGATAGCTGATGAAAGTTATGGTGGTCATATGTGATATTGGGTTAGGTATTGTATAGCAACAGAACATCGCACATATAGTTATGCTAATGCTATCTTATGCTGAATAGTTTTGCTCACAGGAGAGTGCAAATATAGTATTAAGAGAGAAATTTCTCAACGTAATACGATCAATTTCTTGTAGTTGTAATGACAGCCAACAAGGACTCCTATGAGTTATATATAGATTTTTATTTGCCTCTCTCTTTCAGATTATACTCTCGCAGCTTCTGTTAACTTAGGTAACAATATGTTGAATTGATTAACTTGATACTATTAACGTAATGATCTAATTTGCCTCTGCTGGGTGTGGGCTCTGAACAACAGACTGTATTGCTTGAAATTTAGAAATGAGAGTTTGGGATGTAAACTTTTTGGTATTCTGCTGTGAATGGAGATGGAATGATGGGTGGATGGTGACCATGTCATTTCACAATTAATTCTACAAATGAAAAGATTACATTATGACGCTGATGAACTAATTAACTAAAAGACTTATGCAGTTCAGATTCCTATTATGTGAATGTTGGAATTCATTATATGGTTTGTTTGGAGCTTGTTTATATGTTCACCCATGCATCCTGTAAAAAGTGGCATCAGGTGTGAAGAACTTTGGATTGACGGAGATTCTTTTCTCCGTAGTTCCTCTATTAACTTAGATTGTTTTCTCTATAGTTCCTCTATTAACTCAGATTGTTTTCTCCCTAGTTCCTCTGAATTTAACCTTTTTAATTTGCTTTAGTGTGCTACCCAAAAGGGGATAGCTTTCCATCGATAACCTTATTATCATGTGCTACTTCTGCTTGTGTTCATGCAAAAGTAGCCTGCACTTCTGTTCTTCTCTATCTAGTGTATATATAACAAAGTCTTCATATCATGGTTTTAGGTGCCGGTCGGTAAAGCCTGTGTCGAGCGGCACGTGTATGTTCCGGCGTGCCAAAAAATCTCATAATTGAATTTTTTATTTTTGAAATTTGTTTTTAAAATAACAACCAAATATATATCGGCACGATCGGTACGTTTCAGGTTTGGGATTTACTGAAACGCGGCACGAGACGGCACTTTCAACCTTACTTCATATGAGCTTCCAAATAAGTGAATTGGCTTTGTCATTAAAGTAAATTTGCAGTTATATCAAAACCGAGTAGTTGGAGCTGCTTGTCTTCCAACCCTCCTTTGTTTGTATGTTTTGTTTTTTGATAAGTAAGAACTTGTATTAGCCCAAAACATTGGTACATCAGTCCAGTCATCAGAGTGTAAACGAACCCAGCCCCATCCCTCAACGGGTGAGGATCCCCAGGCCAATTTACAACTCTAATATTGTAGATACTTTGTTTGCATGTTTTTGTTACTCATTTACTCACTTGCTATTATCTGAGCGTAGAACGGGCTCGGCAGCAGAGGCTGAGGAGCAGAAATAGAAGAAAGTGGATTTGGGGTTGCATAACGTTGAGCAGCATTATAGGAGCTTCAATTTTTGCAGCTTCACATCTAAATCAATCTCACATGATACAACCATCCAGTCAGCCTGGTGATGATTCTACACTCGGTGAAATTTGAGTAGTGCTGCCTGAGGCATTGTGGAGCTGTTTGATGGTTGCTCTCTGTAGTTGGTGATTGAGATGCCACCACTTGGAATGGCCTCTCGTTGTGTCTGGTAGGATACATATACTTAGGTCTTGAACGGCATCTTGTTCGGTTTTTCATATTTGGTTCAGTTTCTTGGAGAATTTTGTTGATTAAATTTTGCATAATAGTTATGTGGTTATTTAAACAGTTAATTTTCTTTTAGTTCTTTGTTGTTATAACAAAACCATAATTGTCTGAGTAGCACGTGTCAAATGCTTGACTTGGACTGTTGGTCTCAGTAATTCGATTCAAAGATATCTTGTGTGTTGGATCATCCTATACAAGTTCTTCCGTCTATTTTCTCATTTAAAAGTTCTCCACAATTTTAAAGAATTGATAATTCTTCATTAGAGGTATACTGAATCAATCTGTACAAGAAAGGATTGGCAGGTGTTATTTTTCAAAAAAATAAATAAAATAAAATAAACAAAAATAAAAACAAAAAAATTAGACTAGCGTCAGATGGCATGATGGCCTCGATGATCTGTCCATTTGCTAGGTCTAATTATGGTTTTAAAACCTGGATATGAATTTTCCAGAATACTAAACGGGCATAAACTAATTCAAGGTAAGATGCCGACGTAATTATAAGCTCTAAACTTTTACCATCTTCTTTTGTACTGCATGCGTACCAATCAACTAATGTTCTTTGGAAAATCATTGCTGTACTATAATTATAAGAATTCAAATCACAGATCTTCAGCTTAAAGTTGGTGGTAAATGGCCAGCCAATAATTCATTTTTTAATAATTAAATAATGGATAAAATCTCTTGGGAAAGATCCTTGGCACCACCCACCCATTTACTTCACGAGAAGAACGTTTAATCTTCCAGGAATCCCCAGGAGCCAATGTTGACCTCTCTCACAAGTCTCAAGGGAAATTACTAAATTACTGTAGACATAAAAAACGAATAAGCTTAATTGTTATGCGGCATCCTGTTCCTAGCACTTGCTTTCACTAATTAACAAAGCAATAATACTAAAATACGAGAGACGAAAGAAGAGAAGAAAAGCCATTTATTACATCAATTTAGCTATTATCCAGATTTTCTTTAAAAAAATTAATGAAATAATTAGAAGCTTCGAACACATTAGAAAGTCTTATTTATTATAGCATATTTATGATAGTCCACGAGTACGTAATCCAACTAACAGGAAACATTCTGGAGGAAGCCACTGTATTCTAAACCTACTACGGCAATAAATATGGCGGCATCACTTTAGTGTTTATTAGAAAAACAACGTTACAAGTCTGAAAGCTATATCCTAAAAATTTGTCTGAACGAATTTTTTTCTCCATCGCAAAATTTACTGAAATTTACTGAATTTGAAGTAGAAAAAATTGTTCATGTTAATTTTCAGATTTACTGATCCGAAGTAGGAGATAAATACATTTGGATAGATTTTCGAATAGTTTAGTCGAACGCTGTAGTATTTTTGATTTACCGATTCAAGGTAAAAAAAAACGTATTCGAACAAAATTTTCAGATAATTCAATCAGCTACAATATTTTTCTTGTCAGAAAAGTTACAAAGAGGCACTGTTAATGCTAGCTGCAATTGATTATCTGCAGCATGAAATCCTTAAGAACCATATCATTTTAAATAATTTAGATAGGGAATAGAGGGACACCATGTGAACTCGATTTAAATTGACCAGAAATTTGCTAACTGGATGTCCTTGCGCAGCATTTTGAACTGCACGAGGGAAACGTTTATCTTTCAGCTATTATTAGTAAATAATTACTATCATTAATAATACACAAATACAGGCTGGCAGTCTTGCTGGGCTCTGCCCATACCATTTAATTTAATAATTATATAATCAAAATTTTGCTGGAGAAAATAACTGGAGGTGTTAGGTGAGCGGGTCAAATTAAGATCAGCAACTATTCCCTTTTTCGAGCCAGAGAATATGCACCTCAAATTTGTTTCCACGTCAGCTTAAGAGACGAATTTGGGCCTCTACAGTTCGTATGTTTGCGTGTTTGCCCGTGCGTCGTGCACAGCTGTTGCTGTTGATGGGCCGTCTGCGGACTTGTGCCAAATTGCGTGCCTTTGCCAAATCAATCAACTAATCAGACACGCCCCACACCTAACTCCCTCCAGGACTTTCATAACATACATCTAATTTATGACCAATATATATATATATATATATATATATATATATATATATGCTCGTTTAATTAAGAAAAACTCGGTTATGTATAAATTACGTGGGATGACGCAACCACGCACAAGTGAGGAACACACCTCCCGTCTCACCTACCCTCTCTTCCCTCTATATATTATTCTTCTCTTCTTCCCGAACTTAGCCAGGGATCGCTGTCCACGATCTCTGCGCATTCAACCTCAAATATTTCCCACAAAAAAAAAAAAAAAAACCCATATTATTTCCAATCTTGTTATTATTCCTAGATTTAGATTCTATCATCCTCGTCATCGTCGTCATCATGGCGTCTCTCCCAGGTCCCTCCTCCTGCAACTACTTCAGCTTGCGAGTTACTTCCAATGGAGGCGCGGACAGATCTCGCGGAGTTATTATTAGGTCCAGCATGAAGCAACATGAGGACACCGCCAAGGAGAAGAAGCAACAACGACAGCATAAGACTAATAATGATGACAAGCGGCGCACTTTCCTCCACGCCGCCGAAGAGATCGCCTCGCGCTTCGGCTTCGACGCCGCCGTTGCCAAGCTCGAGAGCGCCTTCAGGAAGCACCAGCAGCCTGACTTCCCCGGCGGTGGCCAAGTCCACGTCGGACCTTCCCGCCGCCCTATGCGGGTCGCCTACCAGGGCGTCATCGGATCCTACTGCCAGGAGGCCGCCGCGTCGCTGTCCTCGTCGCCGACGCTGATGATCCCCTGCGCCTCCGGGATGGAGGAGGCCTTTGCCGCCTTGGAAGATCGCTCCGCCGACTCCGCCGTCGTCCCCGCCGAGAACTCCCTCGACGGTCCCGTCCATCGCAACCTAGACCTCCTCCTCCGACACCCCGACATACGCATTCGCGGCGAGCTCATCGTCCCCGTCAACCACTGCCTTCTCGCACTCCACGGATCCGTCCGTCGCGTCGTCAGCCACCCGCAGGCCATCTCTCACTGCCGCTTCAAATTGTCCGATCTCGACGTCGAGGTGGAGGAAGTCCCGTGCGCCGCCGATGCCGCTCGCCTTGTGGCGGAGCGTCGCCTCGCTGGCACTGCCGTAATCGGCAGCCGGATTGCCGCCAGAGAATTCGGGCTGGACATCCTAGACCACAGCTTCCAGGACCCACAGCCCAATTACAACCGTTACCTCCAACTGGGGCTTGGACCAATCTATGGGCTAAAGCCTGCTCCTAACGGCTTTAAAACGACGGTGGCCTTCTCACTTGATAAGGGACCCTCTGATCTCTTCAAAGCCCTGTGGGCCTTCGAAAGCCGTGGGGTTCGGGTTACACGGGTTGATCACCGGCCCAACCGGGCAAGACCGATCCGAGTGGAACACGACCACAATGGCCATGCATCGCCGGCAGCGCATTTCGACTACATGTTCATCCTAGACCTGGTCGGCAGTGAGTTCGATCTCAGCCTGAGCCGAGCACTTGACCAGCTTGCCGAGTTTGCCGGGTTCGTACGTGTGCTGGGAAGTTATCCGTGCACATAACCGGGCATAGTTTATTTATTGGTTAGTCATTGTTGTTGTAGCACACAAAGAAACAAACAATGAAAGGAGGAATACCAAATGAATTGTATATACACACCCATGAAAATGAAAGGAATAATTACATATCAGCCCATTTTTTGTACTGCCTTGCTTTTTTTATAATTACTAAATCAAGCAAAATACATGAATAAATATTTCCTTAGAAAAATTTTTAATATGAAAAAAAAAAGATTTATTTATTTTATAGTTTTCGTGTTTATTTTTTGTTTTTGTAAAATACCTCTAGATGGATGTTTTACCTTTGTAAGTATGTAGGGATAATGTCAAAAAAGAATCCCTGGTTTTTAAAATTCATACAAATCAACTCGTTGTTTTTAAAATAAATTTGAATATAAAAATCATAGTACACATAAAATTTTTTTTCAGATTTATTATATATATATATATATATATATATATATATATATATATGTCTGTGTGTGTGTATGTGTATATTTTGGAGTGATTTTATAAGTTCAAAAAAAAAAAAAATGGTCAACGATTTACAAACCAAGTGCTTTTCCAACAAAACTCAATTTTTACTAGTTGTAAAATCTTTTGAGTATAAAAATATTTATTTAAAAATATTTAAAACTTACAGCAGAGGCCGTAGATTTTTGAAGTGATTTGTTTTCTTGTTATATATATATATATATATATATATATATATATATATATTTGTTTTGAAATAATCTGTAAACTTTTTAAATTAAAAAAGAAGGTGATTTTCGACAAAGAATAAATTTTTGTAAACTTTTTTGAAGTTTGTTTTTGAAATTTTTTAAATTTTTTTGAAGTAATTTGAGATAGAAATTTTTATAATTTGTAAATTTTATATATATATATATATATAAATTTTTTGGAAGTTTATAAAGAAGGTGAATTTTTTGAATTTTTGATAGTAATTTGTAAACTTCTTTGATAGAATTTTACAAAGAAGGTGCCTTTGGACAAAACTCCAAAATGAAATCTACAACAGTTAATCAGATTATTAACTTTTTCCATTTTGATCATAATTGCAATGGCTTTTCTGAAAAAACAGATGATTTTTTGAAGCCTAGATATCATGGGCCTAGGCAGTCCGCAGTTTGCAGAGGATTATAATGTTCCAGTCGAATACGTGAACTTTATTTAGCAATGTTCTGGATGCCGAACTGGTGGTCTAACTGATTAGAATCAGTTCCTCTGGATGGGAATAACTACAGTACAAAAGGAATATTCTCAAGAACTTGTGCAATGAGAAACAACTTCCAAGCTAAAGTGTGCAATGAGAAACAACTTCCAGCTAAAGTAGAAACGAAGACAAGGAATTACGTGAAATTCATAAAATGGATATTTAGGAACACACAGCTAGAAGTATTTGACAAAAATATCTTTCCAAATGTCAAGAGCAGCATTATTGCGCTGTATTAACAACAGAATATTTATAAAGACGCTGAGCTGTAAATAAATTTCTATATTCATAATCCTAGGAATGCAATAGCTAAATTAACCGATTTCTTGTCGCAGACAGGAACAACTCGATATTGTTGTAAATCCATGTTGGGACAAATGCTTGCAAATAAAGCTCTGTACACCTCATCTGGTGTTTTGACATCATCTGCTAAAACATTCTCCCAATACCCAATTACACTTGAATGATTTCCAGCTGGATCAAACTCTTCTTGCTGGAAACAGCAGTCTTCCACCTGACTTAGCTACTACAGTGAACATATAAAGGTCTTTCATCCTGGCTTCCACGTGTTCCGCATATACTGCATCCAAATGACGTTGATGGAGAAATAAAGGTCTTTATAGGATAAAATGGAGCCTTAAACCATTGACTTACCACTGGGCATGTGTTTCACCATGTTTAACGACATTAGCCGGCTGATCTAATTCCTTTGAGACATGGTGTGCCATTGATGAACACGGCGTCTTCTTCACTTAACCTACTATAACAACCTTTTTCATAGGGTCTGCGTCATCTGCCCATTACATCCAGATAAGAGAACATTTCTCTAGTACCTCCAATTGTTTAGCTGCAACACTGTACACCGGGTGGGAATCAACCTGAAATAGGCTTTTATTTTATTTTGACAGAGAAGCAAAGAGAATGCCACTAGAGGGATCTCAAAATTTTGTAGATAATCAGTTTCTTTGAAATGAGAGCATAAAGAAACTCTGCTAAAAATCTAACATGCAAAGATAATGAGATCGCATATTATGAATGGCATATAAGTCCATCTACTGACTCATGCTTTGACGACAATTATCAGACACATAGTACATAAAAGAACTAGTTCTTAACAAGTGTTAAGCACGGGACTATGAAATTTAAAATAGTCGGATTATATAATTAAAACTATAATTATTTGAATAGTATAATATCTAAATATAAGTTATATAATTCAAGTATAATTTTATATAATCTTTGTTCTAAATGTATGTAGCTAAATTAAAAAAAAATTGATATCATGAATATAAAATAAACTTATAAATGACTAAAATTTATAAATAACAATTTTATGTATCTTTAGATTTGTTAGACTTATTCATTTTTATTTTTATTTTAAAGAATTTATCTGATTTTAATTAGAGTATTTGAAGAGAAACAAGTAACTTAATACTTATTTATTCTAATACAAATGAATAGAAAGAGATATATAATCTTAAATGCTAAGAAGAATTAAATATTAAGAAAATTGCTATTCAGCCACCGTCAAAATTGTGTTCTTGTTAATCAGCCTTTGGTTTGTTAGATAAAGCGTTCCTATGCCAGTAACAGCTGAAGTGGATAATAAGCATTGCAAAGCTTTTCTCAGAGAAAATCACATGCATGTCCATATCCTATATACCTACAATATAACACAGATCAACGTTAGTAATCTAAAATAGCTGAAGTGGATAGATAATAATAAGCCTTGCAAAGCTTTTCTCCTGGAAAGTCACCGACGTCATCCCGCCTGCAGACTTGCTTGTCCATAGCCCATATACCTACACTATAACACAGATCAAGGTTAGTAATTATAAATTTACAATACCTGATAAATTCTCTTTTCAGAACAACTAAATTTTGTGAACACCGTTCCACGTTAAAACAACGTCGTGGTTTAGTGCATGTATTGATCAAAGCATGGGGTTCTCCAGCAAGGTAATGTTTCTGAAGCTATCACGAATGGAAGCAAGATCTGTAACTACAAGCATTATTTCCAGCCAAGTAAAGTAAAATTGCTAAAGAAGAAGTGGTCGATCTGACTGCATGAAGATGTTAGAAGCAAAACAGTGCAACCAGTATTACAACAACCACCCAGTGCCTAAGCAGGGTATGGGGAGGATAGATATACACAACCACGCTCTGAATGAGGCTGTTCCATAGGACACTCGGCCTAACAAGAAAATACCCAGGCACATGCACATGCAAGCACACAAATTCACAGGAAATATATACAATAATATGCTTACAGAACACTCCCAGAAAAAAGCAAGGAGGAGCACGCAGAAAGAACATAAAAAGTTCAACAACAAGAAGAACTGGGTATCATAAGAATACCAAGATAATGAGGACACGAACAAATGAAAAACTATCCACAAGGACAAAAAGAGAGAAAGAGACAGGACCACAGGTGCGGCAAAAGAAAACCACATACCCCAAGGTCATTTAAACAATGGTATGGCGAAAATGAATTTTTCGCATCCCTCAACTGATCAAGAGCCACCTCCTCAATATCTAAATGGTAAGATCGTGTTTGATTATTCCTCTCCAAATCTTCCCTGGTCTACCTCTACTCCTTTTTCACTCGATAGTGATAAACATCAAAATCATTTATTTAAAAATATTCAAGTGCACATAAATGTTTCTTTAAAGCAAATAGAAGGCCATTCAGGGTGCTTGAATCAGAACAACATGGTGTAGATAGATATCTAAACCTAAGGGTAACTAGTAGAGTGTTTTAAGGCATCTGATAGATTCTTGAGAGCTTTTTCATATGAAACAAAGCCCATGAACCAGAATTCGTTTCCATCAACAGTTATGACTTGAATATATTTCTCTGTTGGGTTGATTTTGTTAGTTGAAGGATGTAATGCAGCCAAGCGGTCAAGTTGCACCACGACCTGCATAGTTCCAAGCAAGAATCTTTTAGAGAAAAAAAAGGAAGTGCCAGGCTAGAAAGGGGTTATAAATTGTTCATAACATGATTGCAGCATATGATGCTTTTCAATGTTTTCATTTGTGCAGCAATATAGGTTTACAAGGAAATATGATGGCTGTGTCCATCCACCATCCATCTTAACAAGCCAAACAAAGTGGTACGGGGTATTCATTCACCATCCAACTTGCATCTTTCCCTATTGCTTCTCTTTTCGTATAATAACTATTTCTCTTAGCGCTCATGTGTGAAGTCTTTAAAAATGAGTACCTGAATACTAAACTAACTACTGAAAGGAAGATCTGAACCATGCAAGCAGTTTAGGAAAAAAAATGATGCTTTCCAATACTGCTTGTATGCATATAAACTAACAAAATCTCAAGTATTATTTTATGTTGCTTTAGGAAAAAAAGAATGATGCTTTACAACACTTTCAGAAGTCCTACATAGACTATTTGTATGCAGCATATTTTTCTCGAAAGAAGACCACATATGTTGACCCCCCCACCCCCATAACAGGGTACATGTAAAGAGACTAGCTCATCAATCTGTATTTAGAAAAAAAAAAAAAAAAACACTTCCACACACACAATACAGAATATTGGGTACTAACAAACACTCGTGTGGCCACATGAAAAAGCGGTTTGAGAGGAGTTCAACCTAATTTTGCCTGAGTAACAGGCTGGTCATACTAATGCAAAAGCTACTTCCTTGCTAACAAACAAGCTCAGTAAACAAACAGTCTATGTAGGACTTCTGAAAGTGTCTAATGAAGGAAAAATGAAAAAGAATGTGTGAGTTGAATATTATAATTTATACATAAATTTCCTTAAAAAATAGTATGCACGTAACCAGTTTGAACTTTGAACAAGTCCCCAAATTGGCAATAATACCAGTAGAAAACTTGCATTAATTACTCGGCTTATTCCTAACAGTGAAGGTCCTAATTTTGTCCAAATAACTGCAAGAAAGCAAGTTTAGAGAAGAAACATGTACCTTATAATACACCCACTCTTGCTGTCCTGGGCCAACATTGCGGCAAAGAGGATTGTCACTACAAAAGGCAAGCCTTTGGTTTGTCAGATAAAGTGTTCCTATTACAGGACCAGCTGAAGTGGATAGATAGCATGCATAAGCCTTGTGAAGCTTTTCTCCTGGTAAGTCGCCAAATGTTTGCTGAAACATTTTGTCATATCCTCCCTCAGCAAGGACCTTTGTTCCTTGAGTCAGCCTAGCCATGGCCGCATCAGTGAGACTAGGACCAGTTTTAACTGTTCAAGAGCGCATATGACAATTACATAACCTTCATTTAATACAAACACTAAATATTGAAAGATGGAAAAGTTATGACAATCTTCCATATTCTTCCAAAATACATAAAGATGGTCAAATCTTCCATTACTACAGCCAACAAATGGTAAATATCAAAATACAGAATATGGTGAAACAACCAAGGTTTACCGTGCCGTGCCGTTTCGAGTTTCGGTAAATTCAGATCTCGAGACGTGCCGACCGTGCCGAATCGTACAATTATATAAATTTTTTTTGTTACAAAATTTATTATATAAATGGTAATGAAAATTAAATAACACGAAATATCATTCATTTGTTAAAATTCAAATTACATATCATAAATTATTACCACATTGAGTGTTGGTGTGGTTGATATCAACGAAACCTAAATCAAGTAAATCTACCACGTGCGTTGTTTGAAAATAATATACCCGCATACCACATAAATAAATATGATGCTTAAAAAAAAAAAAATAGTGTGCCGACCGTGCCAACCGAAAAGGTCAGCACGGGCAGAGACGGCCGAAACGGCCGAAAAATAGCCGTTTCGGCTGTTCCAGTGCCTCCAAGTGGCGCCACCGAGACGTCAAACCATGGAAACAACACATCACATTTAAGTTCTACCTCCAAAATACACCCAATAGATATAGGCTTATGAGCAGTCACATCTGTTTGGACAATTGCCTTTATGCAGGATAATTCACATCTCTTTTTGCATAAAAAAAGACTTCATAAATGTAAATTAAGACAATGCAGGCCAAATTAGATTTGCTAGCCAAATATATTTGCAAAACAAATTGCAATGACATATTTGGAGAAATTTCATGTACCATTGTTATAATAACTTCTAATATGACGACAAAATTATAACCAATCCAATGTTCAAATTATTCCCAAAAGACAATCAAATGGATGCTACGAAAATGTTAGAGTGGCAAATGGTTGTGAAAAGTTACAAATTCGTAACCAAATGTGCATACGAGCCCCACTTTTAAGACTCATCTGAATTTCTCATATATTTCGGCTATAGCATCATATTTCTTCTCATGCTTTTGTGACGGGTAAAAACACTTATTTTCCTTCCACTGTGAGGATTTTTCACTGCATATACACATATCCTTAAGGGTGTGTTTGGTTCATGGAATCTTACCACAATTTTCGGAAATTTAACACGCGGGAATCAGATTTCCACGTTTGGTTCATCAAAAACATGGAAATGCAGTATTCCCACAAATGAGATAATCTAAATTCCCATGAAAGGGGGTGGATATCTTGATTCCCTCCAATATTTCCTACCACTGTTCACAGAAAATCAAATTCACGCTGCCCTGTTCGCTGAACATCTAATCCTGGCGCCCTCTGTTGTTGTGAGGTCCTCGCTGTTGAGAGCTCGTCTTCGATCTGTGAGGTCTCCGGATCATGTGCAATTTGTGTCGTTGATAGCCAGCCTTGCTAAATTTTGGATTTGATATAGTGCAACTTCTTCCTCGAGGAAGAAGAAGATGCAAAGTGGTTTAATTTTTTATCTTTTTCATGTGATTGTGATATGCATAGTGATGGACTTAAGGCTACAGGCCTTAATGATTTCACTTTCATTTTTTTACTCCTTATAATTTATCCAGATAGCGCTCCGAATGTCTCGACACATCTTCCTAGAGAGCAAACTGAAAATAAAAACAAAAGGAGGAAGAGAACCGGCAATGATGACTTGCACCAAATTTTTTGTAAGACTATGAAGGAGTTAGTCAATGTATGCCAGGTGATAGCCACTGAATTATCAAAACCGAGTAATTGCTTCTGGTTTATGGCTAATGATGCAACTCTAAAACAATAAATTCTTGATGCCGTTTCCAACATTGAAGGTCTAAGCGGGATAGACATGATAAAACCTGGGGCAATTATATCAGCCGATAGTGCCAACACTAATTATTTCTTCTAATTACATGAAATTATGAGGAAAGATTATGTTATATAGATGTTGTAGTTAGAGTGTTAGGATAATAAGTATGTCATTAAATAGTATCTAAGCATATTGGTTTATTTATATTATATTTTGAATTTCTTATATGGCTTGTAATTGATAGACTTGAAGCTATAACTATTTTTGTGTTTTTTTCTCAGAGGTTTTATAATAGATTATTTTTTTTACTGAATTAAAGCATATTTTCGTATATGGTTACTACATTTTATTTAATTTCAAGGGGTATTTTGGTAAAGTTCTCCACATTCTAAGGAATATTGTAAGCAAACCAAACGAAGGAAAGCAACATTCTGAGGAATTTAAACAATTCGAAATAACAAACCAAACGAAGGAATACAGCATTCCTAGTAGATTACTGAAATAACATTCCCGAGAATTTTGCGGAGCTATGAACCAAATGCAATCTACGGGGCTGCCTCCAATGCTTTGATGGCTAGTTTCCTTCTACCTCCCCTTTTATTTCAACCTATGTGGTATCCTTTAGTTCGCATTTTGCATAATGCTGCCCTTAGTGTTCTATATCAACGTAATTCAGTTATGTGTCCCTCTCATCCTCCGATAAACATTCAAAGTTCTGGTTGGATTAAAACATATTAAAGTTGGTGAGTTCATACGGTGGTGCCAGACATTTTCTGCAGTGCCTCCTGCTTTTTTAGTCGTGACCTCCAACTTCTTCCCGCACCGGCTCAACACTTTCATGATCATCTCCATCGAGCCTGCAAATTCATCAAGAGAACTTTGAGGATAAAAACGTAGATGGTTAGAAGAACTATTGTCGAATGATTAGAAGATAATTTGATTTCATACACTTGCCGGAGGATCCAGGGACGGGAGTAAACTGGACATAGGGATAAGTGTTGTTGAGCGCGGAGGGCGGCAGTTGTGATGCCGTGGCGGAGGCGGCGGGAGAGGTGTAGTTCATGTGAGCGGGGTTAGCGTTGGGTTGGGTAGGCATGTACTCGACGGGGACCGACGTGGAAGCTTTCGGGTTGGTCCGGTGAGCGTCCGGCGGTGTCGGAGCCCCCATCACCCACGTCCTCCACCGGCCCTTCTCCTCCTCCTGCTTATTCATCTCTACTCTCCACCCAGTCTCCCATCTCTAGTTTTATTCTCAGCCGAAGTTTGATTCTCGGATCGTTCTGGCGCCCGAGTGCGAGGCGGAATCCGATGCCCCTCCTCCTTTTCAATATCTCCTGATCAATCACTCCCCCTTTGCTTCCTTTTTCATCTGCTGTGGAATCAGGGAGCGGTCGCAATCGTAAATGGCGGCCGACCTCGATATCTGAAGGAGGCGAACGGTCGATAGCTTTCGCGTTCAAACGGGAACATGCCCTCTTTTTTCAAATAGATATAAGCGAAGAAACATTGTGAACATTTTTTGTAAAAGTTGTATCCCAAAAAGACACAATGAATTGGTCGAAATTGTTTCTATTTTTTTAAGTAGCAAAAGTAAGTCTAACATTAATTTCGAATAATTGATAATACTTTAAAACAAGGGTACATTTTTTGCAGGCCCCTAAAGGGATACTAGTATTAATTCCACTCTAATATTTTACCGCATTTCATTTTAGCAATGCGTGGAGCAATGTTATGTCCGGTGGGGGCATTGATGCCCCCACCGGATTTCAAATATGCCCTCATATATTTGTATATGTGTAGTTATATTAATATGGTTGAAAGTGTAAAAAAAGTAAACTTTATGGGGCAAAAAGTCATCTTGAATTATGCCTTAAAAATTGCGTTCAATCATGTGATGTTACCCAAGTGTAATTCCGCAAATGCCCTACATAGTAACCTCAAGTTCCTTTATAATAAAGATTGCCCATGCCTTTATCAACACCCCAGCTCATCTGCATCCATCAACACATTAAACCAAAAGCTCGCCCACCTCTTTAGTCCAAAACCTTATGCTACCTCCAAAAAGTTGTTTACCAAAAGAGAAAATATATTAATTTCACCCAAACTTAACCCTAAGTTTTATGCCACAGCCAAGAACTTATAGAGAAAAATTAAATCATTGTTCATTACAGTATTATGACCCTCGCCGGAGATCGCCACTGGGGAGATCAAACACGAACAAACAAATCAACAAACCCTTAATTGACGAACTATTTTTGGTGTGAAATCAATCGATCTCACAAATTTCACTAATGAAACAAATGTCTACAATGAAGAATGAAAGATTACAAGTAATGGACTAAAAAGCGTAAATGAAAGCAAGAAGAAAGCAGATTAATGAACTAAAAAACGTAAATGAAAGCAAGAAATGCATATTTCAGCAACAATCCTCCTCCTCCGCTACTGCTCGCATCTGCCCTTTATAAAGGAAGAAAACGACTAAGGAAAAGACCGTTTGCCCCTTTCCTGCGCTGTTTTATGAATTAGATGCGCACGGCGAATGAACGGTTGTGATTGTCGGCTTTGTCCATCCAACGGCTCTCAATAGTAGATAACGCTTCGCTCGATCATTTGAATCCTATGGCTAAGATGTTGCAAATTACGCGGCTGAGATTGAAAAGAGCTGCTCAGTCATCTTAGCAAGAATCCCTTAAACTGTCCCTTTATCAGCGCCTCTCCGGCGAGCTGTCGGGGTCATGACAATTCATTCCTCCTCGGGAACCTTGACCCCCAAGGTTCAAATGTTAGGAAACTGTTGTTGTAGATTAATATCAGGAATTTTCTATCAAGTGCACCCATATCTGTAGGAATAGCTCCCATTGCTTCACTCCTAAGTTCCATGGGGGAGAATATCCATGAAAATAGCACATGCTCGCATCAAGAGAAAATCTCCAGAGAAAGAGTAGGAGTTGAACCCTAGCATTCAAGGGATAATTATTTGTAGTTCTTTTATCTGAACTGAAAGTTGTGTCCTGTATAGACTTATTTAAATCGAGCATCTCAAGAACGAGTGTAGCAACTAAGAAGGTAGCAATGCTGGCTGAATCATGTACGAGACAGAATTGTCCCGTATCATAATAAATTCTTCTGGAACTAACAGGTCGATAGACTTTGCAAACAGACATGAACAGCAAACTGTCATTACTGTTAGTCATCTAATCAATGCCAACATTACTGGTTCCATCTTCCCATTCATTATTCTCATGAAAAATTATTTCTTATGCACTTGAAGGTTTTATCAAATAAGTTCCCTTAAGAGCTGTTAGAACAGTAGTAAGTTCCTTACCAGGACATAATGTTTGAGCAATGGTATTTGAGCCTTCTGAAGACAACTGACTATGAGATAGCTAAAATATAGGAGGTATAGTATATGGTATATATGGAAATGGTCAGGGAGTAAGAACAGTACTATCTAAGCCAGGATTAGGAATTGAGACTGAATGTGAAACTGGAAAGTTATGATATCCATTAGGGGCTGAATTTGAACTATCATGATAATGTATTGTCTTAATCCCAGTGAATTTCACCTGATTCTGCTTATCATGATAATTATAAAATGGTATAGCACTAACAGATAAAGGCATATTCTGCACTGACAAAGATCAATTACTGAAAACAGCATTTAAGGACGAAATTCCTACTTTAGTTGTATCCAAATATGTAGCTACTGGAAGATCCAAGGGTTCGTTACCTCTGTGAGAAGGATGCAGAGAAATGGGCTTCTCCAACAAGGACAAGCTGATTTGGTAAGTTTTTCATCTTGGTCCGCAACTGCAGTAACAGGATCTTCCACCTGAGATCTAACTTCAGCCATGAGGCTTCTCATATGTTGAACTACTATATCTACAAAAGCTTGAAACTCAGATCTGAAGGCTGCCAACTTCCGATCAAATCTCTCTTCAATTTGTGCGAGACCAACGAACTCTCGAACCATAGATCTAGCAGGATTCATCTTCTTTGTAGCCCGATCGAAGCTCTGATACCACTAGTTATGACTCTCGCTGGAGATCGCCGCGAGGGAGATCAAACACGAACAAAAAAAATCAACGAACACTTAATTGACAACCTATTTTTGGTGTGAAATAAATCGATCTCACGAATTTTCACTAATGAATCGAATCTCTACAACGAAGAATAAAAGATTACAAGTAATGGACTAAAAGGCGTAATGAAAGCAAGAAGAACACAGATTAATGAACTAAAAAACGTAAATGAAAGCAAGAAACGCAGATTTCAACAACAATCCTCCTCTCCCGCTATTGTCCGTATGTGCCCTTTATAAAGGAAGAAAATGACTTAGGAAAAGACCGTTTGCCCCTTTGGTGCACGTGCATGGCCTGCGCTGTCTTATGAATCAGATGCGCACGGCGAATGAACTGTTGTGATTACCGGCTTTGTCCATCCAACGGCTCACAACAGCAGATAACGCTTCGCTCGATCATTTGAATTCTACGGCTAAGATGTTGCAGATCACGCGGCTGAGATTGAAAAGAGCGTTCAATCATTTCACCAAGAATCCCTTAAATAATCCCTTTATCAGCGCCTCTCCGGCGAACCCCCGAGCTGTCGGGGTCATGACATACATAAAGTACAATGATTAAGAAAGGTTTTGATGCGACATTATCTAAATCAACAAATCAAGGCTATCAAGCGTAAGAGGTAAATTTTTTTTTTAAAAGTTTTTTTAAATATTTTTTGTATTTGTTCTTACTTTTTAGCAATTAAAATTGTGAAATTAATAAAGAACTAAAATTTTAATCAGGTCATGGATAAATTTCTTAAAAGAAAATTAGAATCAAATCAAAGTGAGACAACATCTACTTCTCAACCGGCTAGTCATGAATCTCCGATTTTGTCAAATCAAAATCGAGAAGAAGTTAATTTATATGATCTTCCATTTGATCCTGAAGAAAGGAAAAAAAATTCTTTTACCATCCAAATGATCGTGATAAAGTACGCAGAGCACATATGTTGAGGGGCGCTTGTCAACCTCGTCAACATAATTTTTCTCAAATAAAAATTGGAAATGGGATGCAGAGATTCTGTCCTTCTTGGTTTACTGAATTTAATCAATGGGTAGAATATAGTATAAAGAAGGATGCAGCCTTTTGTTTATATTATCTTTTTAAACCCGAATTAGGAGTTATGGAGGTGGTGATTCTTTTGTCACATAAGGGTTTAGTAACTGGAATAAAAAGGAAAGGTTCACAGTGCATATTGGAGGACCTAACAGTATTCACAATCAAGCTTTTAAAAAAAGGCCAGGATTTGTTGAAACAAATCAACAAATTTTTGTTGCTTTTGATAGACACTCAGATTAGGTTCGTATGATATATCGGCTTTGTTTGACTGCATCGATTGATTGTATACAATATTTTTTGAAGCAAGGCCTACCTTTTTGAGGGCATGATGAGTCTTCAGGTTCAACAAATCAAGGAAATTTGAGCTTTTCAAATTTCTCGCTAATCACAATGACAAAATTAATAAGGTAGTTTTAGATAATGCTCCCAAGAATAATCAATTAACTGGTCAGATATTTAAAAGGATATTGTGAATGCTTGCGCTATAGAGACCACCAAGGTTATTATAAGTGAAATTGGAGAAGAAGTTTTTGGAATTATAGTAGATGAATCACGTGATCAAACAAAGAACAAATGGTTATTGCTTTGCAATATGTTGATAAGCAAAGAATTGTCACTGAGCGTTTTATTGGCTTGTTCATGTTAGTGATACAACTGCTATATCACTCAAAAGAGCTATTGAAGATTTACTTTGCAAATTTGGAATAAGTATTTCAAGAATTCGTGGACAAGGTTAAGATGGTGCTAATAATATGAGAGGTAAACTCAATGGACTTAGAACTTTGATTTCTAATGAAAATTTCCCTACATTTTATGTTCACTATTTTGCTCACCAACTACAACTTACGCTTGTTGCTGTGGCAAAAAATCATGTTGAAGTTTCATCATTTTTTAATATAGTAAATAATGTGTTGAATGTAGTTGGAGGTTCATGTAAGCGCCACAATATACTCATTGAGAAGGAATTTGTTAGAATCAATGAAGTACTTAAGCATGGTGAGTTATCTAGTGGACGTGGCTTGAATCAAGAAACACATCTCAAACGACTTGCTGACACACGATGGGGTTCACATTATGGTTCACTAATTAATTTGATTCTAATGTTCTCATCGATGCTTCAAGTTCTTGATATTGTAAAAAAAGACGAATTAACTTCAGAGCAAAGAGGTGCAGCTAACATCTTTTGGGTTTACTGCGATCATTTGATTTTGCATTCATGTTGCGTTTAATGAGAAATATATTGGCAGTTACCAATGGGTTATCACAAGCATTACAAAGAAAAGATCAAGTTATTGTCAATACTATGAATCTAGTCAAGATTTGCAAGGAGCAATTGCAAAAAATACGAGATGATGCATGAAATCTTTATTATGTTTAGTTTCATTATTTTGTGATAATCATGATATAGATGTGAGGTCCGTGACCGAGTTAGTTCCTTAGTCTTTAGCTCTCATGTGGTTTTGATTGTGTGTGGATATTTGAAAATTTTCCTAAGTCCTAGACATGCATGTTGTGTGAGTGTGTGTTATGGTTTTCTTGGACTTGCATGTACATGTGAGGCTTGCTATTGCTTGGGGATGCATGCGTGGTCGCGTCGGGGACGAGCTGGCCTTATTGGGGTCTCGTCGACACGAGTGTGTGATCCGTAGCGAGTCGGCCGAGTGTTGGTGCTGAATCTGCTTATGCAGATTTCAGGACTTTCGGTCGACCGATAGTTATTTCGGTCGACCGATCGGAGCAGGTAAGAGTAGGTAGAGAGTTGTTTTAAGTGTTGTTTGGGGTTTTATTTTATTTCCACCCGCGAGCAGGAGTGCTGGAGCCCTAGGTATGTCCCTCATAGGTGATCATCTCGTTTTCCTTGATTTTATTTGATTTAGACTTGATTTTCACACTCTCCCGGCATTACTCTACGCGTAGATCACTTCGATTTTCGGTTTCGCGGAGTTTTCGGTTGTGAGCCCGTGCTTGATTTAGTGGTGAGCGGTTAAACACCATGTGTGTGTGTGTGTGTTGGTATGCATGAGAATGTGCTTGATGGTGTGTTTGGGTGTGTTTACATGATTTTAATGGATTATGTGTAGCCGGGTCAAGAACCCTAGCCGGAGGACACCAATGTGCCGCTCACTGAGTCATAGGACTCACCGCTTTGTTGCCTATTTTTCAGATCCGTCCGCGAAGGGCAAGGAGCTTGCGTAGCCGACGTAGCTAGTATGAGGGAATTAGAAGGTATTTTGGGTTTTTGGGGACTAGTGATGTATAGCTATCATTTTGGTATACTTAGACTAGTCACACATAGTTTATAGTGAATGATATATAAAAGTGAAGCATTAACCTACACGTAGCTTGCATTCCTTTTGAAGTTATATAAAATACATGTAAAGCTTTTGAAATTCCAAAGTTTATATGAAATGTGCATGTTTGGTTAAATATGGTATTTTGACCCCAAGGGGGCATTCGAATGGTTGAGCATGTGTATTTGACCCTATTTGGGCTTTCAAATGTATTAGAATGAATGTTATACTTGTAAAACAAGTTTTGACACATTTAGTTCTTATTTTATCGTATTTCGGTCCTTAGAAAGTTTTTTATTTAAATTTGTCGTCTTGGCGTATTTTGGGTGTTTGGGAGATCCTACACGTGTATCCAAGGTAGATACATAGGTGTATAGGGTTGGTTTCCAAAATCTAGGTAAAATACAAATTTCGAGGGGGCGAGTATTTTATTTCTGAAATCTGTTAACTGACTTTTTGATATTTTCGATCGACCGATAAATCGGTCGGTCGACCGAAATGTTACAGCAGGTGTTTGAGCTTTCGGGTTGAGTATCGGTCGACCGGTATCAACTTTCGGTCGACCGAAAGCTCTTTGAAATTCGAATTTTGATTTCGGTTTAAATGTTTCCGAAAATACTTTTGATGCTTTTAAGGTCTTGTATAAATATTTTTAAAAGGTTTAGCAGATTCGAATCTTTTAGAAAAATACAGATTGAGCCGGCATTTCTAAAAACGTTTTTCTAAGCTTTTGTTACAAATATTTTATATTTTGGACCTAAGGTTGTCCTTGATACTATAATATCAATGGAGGAGATTGATATCTTAAGATCGTTGACAAGCTTAGTCGGCGCCCGAGCCCACCTCCTCCGTGGGTACTTGCCGGTGCCGATAGTCTCAAGCTCGGCTCAATCCTTATTCTTATGGTTTTAATCGCATGAGCTTCCGCATTGCAAACTCTGGATTGTGTTTCCTTTCCCAAGCCGTCGTGGCCCCGGGTCGCGGGTAGTGACAATAGATATACCCAACATGGATGAAGTATTTGTGATGAAAGGAAGATCATGTCGTAAAGCTAAAAAAAAAAAGAAATTTACACCACTATCGTGTCGAATTGTTTTATACTGTTGCAAATATGCAGTTACGTGAGCTTAATGATCAGTTCAACGAACTAAATATGGAGTTGCTTCTAGGGGAACGCCAAGGTCCGCTCTCGCACCTTAGCTTCTTGGATAGGTGCGAGAACGGACCTTAGCTTCAAATCGTTCTCTACATGATTACATATGTACACACATAATAAAGGCATACACATAGAAAGCAAGCATCGCTCACCTCGAGTACGAAACCGTAGAATCTCTTACGCTCCAAACCTCGGTCGAATCCGACGAGTTTGGTATCCCCGCGTAGCTCTTGACTCCGGGAACTTGAATCTGAGATCAATCCAACTCCACGCGCACCAATCGACCAAGAACGAGCAACGGGACTCAAGGGAAAAGCTCTCCTCTCAGCTGTCTCGGTGGAAATGAGGGAATGGACTCGCCCGTGCGCGCCCGACCTGACTTATACCCATTCGCCCGCACACTTTCGGTCGACCGATAATAGGTTTCGGTCGACCGAAACCTCTCTGCACAGCACAAACATTATTTAAATTCTACGCGAAATAACATCCCGCGTACCGACGCTCACGTACACGTGTCTAGAAATCTCTAACCGAGAATTTCTATCCGACACGCAACCAAGCACGCATCAAACAAAATAAAAACATAGAAACAGAAATTACGGACCTCATAAGACCTCTTGATACTCGTTGGTTAGGTTCCCGTGAAAAGTAAGCCAGTGAAGATGTACATTACCCACAGCCTTACATAATCTTCTGCTTTCTCTTCGTTTCCCCTGAGCTGCCACATATGTCTTGTTATCTCGTCTTGCAGCCCATTGCGGGCTTGATAAAGAGCTTTGAGAATGGATGATTCTGGCACATTTATAGAGTCTACTATATCAACAGCCAGACCTTTCAGCGGTAGTTCCAACAAAATCGCCACATCTTCTGGGAAAAAAACCATATTTTTCCCAGCGAAAGAGAATGTTGATCCCTGTACCCATTGATTGCATATTCCCGTGAGTCTGGGACGATCGCCGATTTGTGTGATACTATGGAAATGGTAGAAAAGGAGTCCTCCGAGCGATTGGAAGATGGAAATCCCGTAGCGCCAGACAATTCGCCCCCTCGGCGTTGAAACTGTCGAACAATGTCTTGGGAAAACATCTTGTATTCACGTTAACCATTGCAATCGTAGATGAGAGAGCAAATTGGAACAATAATTGAGGCGACGGCGCGGTGGGGAAAGCTAGGGCACGGAGGCTGCGACTCAATAGGGGAGAGAAAGTAGGGCACGAGCAAATTGAGTAAAAGATTTTAATATAAGCTGATTTGTGATATGACTGCTACAGTAACAACGGTATAGTGATTTGGGCGGGAATGTGGGTGAGGGCATTCGTGTCATTTCACCTGCTAAAGGGGGATATTTGCGACAAGAGAAATTAGGGTGGTGATATTTGCGCCGCGCAGGTTAGCTTGCGTTGATCTGCTAATCAATGCCCTTATCCTTCAACCTGATCACTAAGGTTAATCTGCACACCCACGCCGTTCATCGAGTCCTTCGATCTGTCCATCACCGAAATTCCACATCCATCAACTTCTCCCGATTGTCCAGCGAACAACTGGTCATGAGGTAATTTTGTAATAACTGAATTTAATATACTGATTTGGACACCATTATTTGAGTGATTGCGAATACTAAATGTGTTTAAATTCGATATCATAAACAATGTCTAATACCTTTGTAGCTTGATTAGGGCATTTAATATGTGCTGCTATATTTAATAAGAAAATGTTAATGAACAAACAGAGCTAGTTGATCATATAAGCATTTGTGTTGGTCTTTTATTCAAGATTATTGTTATTATAAGTTGGCTAATAGTTTTTTTCCTCAATTAAATTGTTCAGATAATGTCTACCATGGATAGAAGTTGGATTAAGCTAAAGGATAAATTTTCCGATGCTTACATACAAGTAGTCCACTCATTTTTTGGAGTTTGGTTATAGGAATAGACAACTATCTGAAAAAGTACATTGTCCTTGCCGAAAATGTGCAAATGTTTACTGTCAAACCGCTGAGCAAGTCGCAAAACATTTATTAGAACACAGGATGATAGTTTCCTATTCGAAATGGTACCTTCATGGTGAAACTGATGATATGTCAAATATAAATATATTATGTCAAATATAAATACCCCTTTTCCGTATGACCACTTTAATGATCATGATGACATGTTTGAAATGCTACAAGCCATACAAGATGGGCGCATGGCAGATGTTGGTTTTGACATTGAAGTTGGTGATTCAGAAACTAATACTAATCAAAATGGGGGAAAGTGGCACATGTATGGATAAATTGTTAGAAAATACTTTACGACCACTTTTTCCTGAATGGCCGCATTCTTCTTTGTTGTCCTTCGTTATACGAATGCTTAAAGTGAAGGTTGAATGTCGAATGAGTGATAAAGCATTTGACTCGATACTTGGCATTTTTAAATGATATTGCTGCAGAAGATAACTCGATACATAAAAATGATTATGAGGCGAAGAAGCTCTTGCGTGATCTTGGAATAGGGTGGGATCCTATTCATGCGTGCAAAAATGATTGTGTATTATTTTGGAAAGATTTAGAGGAGGTAGATGAATGTCCTGAGTGCCATGAATCACGGTGGAAGATTCGTTGTAGCGGTGATAGGAATAACAAGATCCCTAAAAAAGTGATGCATTTTTTTCCTTTGAAGCCTAGACTAAAGAGGTTGTTTATGTCAAAAGAAATTGCATATGATATGCGGTGGCATAAGGAAAAACTTGTGCAAGATGACAGTGTCATCAGACATCCGGCTAATGCAAAAGCTTGGAAGCATATTGACAAGAAATTTCCAGAGTTTGCACAAGATCCTCGCAACGTGCGGCTTGGGTTAGCATCAGATGGGTTTAATCCCTTTGGTAATATGAGCAACTCCTATAGTATGTGGCCAGTGATGTTAATCACATATAACTTACCACCTTGGCGGTGTATGAAAGATGAATACACTATCCTATCGACACTGATTCCAGGTCCTAAAGCACCTGGAAAGGATATATAGATGTGTACTTACGGCCTTTGATAGAGGAATTGAAGGATCTTTGGGAGAATGGTGTTCGGACATATGATGCTGACACTAAATTTTTTTTTTTTTTTTTTCCCCATTTTCTCTTTGCATGCTATAGTTATTTGGACTATAAATGATTTTCCTGCATATGGTGATCTGTCTGGATGGAGCACTAAGGGAAAACTTGCATGTCCTATTTGCAATGGAAATACATATTCAAACTCCATACTTGACAAGATTTGTTTTATGGGCCATCGGCGTTATCTACCAAATGATCATTATTGGTGGAAAAGTAAAAAGTTTAATGGTAAGGTTGAGTATGGTGAGCCCCCAATTGAGCTGACAGGGGGTGAAATCTTAGTGCAGTTAGACAGATTGCCGAAGATAAAATTTGGTAAATGTCCATCCAAAAAGCTTAGCCATGAAGAATTGAATTGGGTTAAGAAAAGTATATTCTTTGAGTTGCCGTATTAGAAGGAGCTCCAGATTCGTCACCTTCTCGATGTTATGCATATAGAGAAGAATATATTTGAAAATATCTTGGGAACATTGCTTAGCATTGAGGGAAAGAATAAAGATACTGAAAAAGCTCGCAGGAATTTGGAAGCAATGAATATACGGAAGGAGCTGCACTTGAAGTCAAGCAATGCAGAATTTATAAACCTCCTGCTTGTTACACTTTGTCTCGTCGTGAAAGATATGGTTTTTGCCAATTCTTAAAGTCTGTGAGGTTGCCAGATGGATATGCAGATAAGATATCAACATGCGTGAGAGACACCAAAATATTTGGTCTCAAAAGTCATGATTGTCATGTAATATTGCAAAGGTTACTTCCTATTGGCATGCGAGGTCATCTTGATAAAAAAGTTTTGAATGTGATATCTGAGCAATACTTTGTACATTAGAGATGATATTTCCCCAGCATTCATTGATGTTATGGTGCATCTTACTATCCACTTGCCGCATGAGGCCATGCTCTGTGGTCCTGTTCATTATAGGTGGATGTACCCTATGGAAAGGTAGTTAAACAAACATTGTTATTAGTTACTTATTTTTCTGTATGGCGCTTACTTACAATGTGTTTGAATATGTTATTTTTATTTTCATTAGGACTCTTGGGACCTACAAAAGAACAGTTTGAAATAAGGCTCGCCCTGAAGGCTCAATTGCACAGGCGTACACACTTGTGTAATCTTCTGAAAAAATTATCTTGGTGGGTTTGAGACGAGACTGCTTCAAAAGGAACGTTAAAAGGACAGGGTGCAACAAGAAGATGTTGGAGTTTCTCTATTTTCTCATAATATTCGAGCTATTGGAGCCACTTCTTACCACTCTTTCATTTGAGGATCACGAGATGGCCGTTTGGTATATTCTAAACAATTGCGAAGAGATTCGGCAATACATAGAGTAAGCATCTTATTGAACTTTTAATGTGTTTATCAAACTCTTAGACTTTATTCAGTTGAGAAAGTCTAATTATTCATTGTTTATCTTCTGGATGGCGTAAGTGAACATGAAAAGTTGCTTACGGAAGAAGGCCATATTGCTATTAACGAAAGAAAGAGGAAGCAATTTGCATCTTGGTTCAAAAATCGAGTATGTTATCAGCAACATGCACTTCATATGTTTGTTTATTTATAACACATTAATATTCCTCTGTTATTTAATCCCTTTGATTTCTTATAGATAGTGCAGATGCAAGCTGAAAATCCATCATCCGTGAATAAGGATATTTATTCGCTTGCAATGGGTGCTGATCTACGTGTGTATATATATCAAGGATGCATTGTCAATGGAGTTAAATTTCTCACAAAAATAAAAGATAGTCATCTTTCAACCCAAAACTGTGAGGTTTGTCGTTTGATTTGCTTTATTTTATAAATGATGCTTGAGTTTATGAGATGTGCTTGAATGAGTTTTCATTATCTGTGCATGTGTGTTAGGGCATACCGCGGGTGTGTCACGTGGTTGGTGACCCCGTCGGCACGTGTGAGTGCTTGGTGGTGTGCGAGTCGGAGTTGGATTGCTTGATTTTTGGGTTATTTGTGCTGTACAGAACAGTTTCGGTCGACCGATACCTATTTCCGGTCGACCGATAGTTGCGTGCAGCCCGTGGTTAAGTTGGGTCATGTGTTTGTTTGGCTCACCCCTTCATCACTTCTCTTCTCCCGTGCCTGGAGCTCCCTCTCTGACCTAGTTGAGCTTCCCATCACCATTTCCCTTGATTCATGAGTTCTTAGTTCTCCCATCTCTCTCTCCCTCATTCTCTTAGTTGTTCTTGACCTAGCCTCTCTCCCGGGTGTATTCGATTCGCGGTGAGTTTGCGTTCGTGAGTTGTTTCAGCCCAGCCCTCGAGGTGAGTGGTTTGCACTTTTGCTTGTTTGTGGTTGTGGTTGTGATTAATGTAATTGAGATGATTTATGTGGTACAAGCATGATTATGTGATATTTAGAATTTTCGGGTGGAAACCCTAGATTTTGTGATATGTGTTTTATGAGCATGTTGTGATGCTAGCATGATGGTGACGTGTTATTGCAACTTGCTAGTGTGTTCTGGTATCTATGATCAAGTTGTTGGTGGTTATGTGACTTGGGCATATTATAGGAACACTCTTTTACTTCATGGCAATGTTGGATATGTGTTGGAATGGAAATTTGGAATGCGTAGAAACCGTTGTATGTCTATCACTAATACTTATGCGATTGGTGTGCCCAATGTGAGTATTGTTGTGATTAGAGACATCGACAACGTGAGCACTAATGAGATTTGATAAAGTGAAATTGTTTGTGGTTCGGCACTTTCGTTGGACTGCATCGTCCAGGTTCGCTCTCCCGTGTGAGTCGAGTGGATAGCGACCGAGATCGAAATGGGACGATGTGGGCGCCGGAGTCCCAGATTTGTTGTCTTGAGAAGAGACCGGTGGGCGTAGTTAAGGCCAGCCCGAGGCGAGGGTGGCGGCTACGAGACCAGGTGAGGCTTGAATCGGAAATTTCGGAAAGGCCGGTATATCAAGTAACTCCCTTAAGGCCAAAACGGATCGGCCCCGCTATAGGGTACTGGGGGACTTGACGTGCACCGTGTTTAACCCAGATCCTTGGTGCTGCGTTACCTAAAGGGTGTGTTGCGTTGTAAATGAGAAAAGACTAACGGGTGATTAGTCGAGCAAACGCTAATATAAGAAAGTAAAGCATAATTGGCTTGGTTATGGGAATTCTCCTTATCATATGATATATGATGATTATGATAATGCTTTACTTGATGTTTATTGATTTATGTTATGGATTGGTTGTGTTGTGGTGAGAGGTGCCGCGATCGTTATTCGCGCCACTCACTAAGTCATATTTGACTCACCCTGTTGCATTTAATCTTTTCCAGATTCGTTAGACCGTGTGAAGGCACCAGTAAATGTTGGGTTACGGGATAAATCAATACATCAGCAAGCACAGCGAAAATTTAAAATTTTTACAATAATGCCCGTAAAGCCCGAAACAGGATCCCATTGGTATGCTAAAAATAATCGTACTCACATGCATATCGAATATACATCTTAAAACGCATGATAAAATAAATTAATCTAATTAATTTATTCGGTCCTATCATGCTTCTAATCGCGTTTTACGAGATTATCGGATTACCTTGGATTCGTGTAATATGAACTCCAAAATAAAATCAAGCAGTCGTCGTCACGAGTAGATTAGGTTCTGATGAACTAAGCCGCGAATGTACCCGACCTCTAACAGTGGGAATTTTTTTCCCACGGGGGCGGGGACGACGGCAAAACCGAAATCGATTTAATCGAATTAAATCGAATAAAAAACGTAATTGGGCCGCCGGCCTACTAGATCTGTAATTAGGCCCGCGTGCTACGGTGTCATCTTCTTCGTTACAACCAGCAGTCGACCGAGCTCGCCATCGATTCGTCGTCAAAGACCTTCGTCGTCGTCCGCCGAAACTAACGTCGTTGCTTGACGCCGGAACAACCGCCAAGTCGTCGCTTTGACCTTCGGATGTCGCTGCAACTCTTGCAGCCGAAAAACAGACGAACCTCGAACTCGCCGCCGTTCACTTCTCACTCGCTGCCGAAATGTCACGAAGACCGTATTCATCGTCGTCGCGACGAAACTTCTTGAGACGTGGACTAACGCCGCCAACGGAAAGCTCGCAATTCTCCAAACGCCAACGAACGCAACAGTTGAATGAATGAACTGAGAAGAAGAGGAAAATGCATACGCACGCGGTGGGCGACGAAAACGAGGATATAAGGCTGTGCTAGCAGCGATTTCACCTCTTTCAGCGTTTCCCCGCCGCCCGCGAAACGTCGCGTACGCGGCGGTTACGCGCCCGCGGAAATCGAAAGATTTCACGGTATTACTCGGAAGAAAACTCTTAAGTTCTATTTTGCAATCGGACCTTTTTACAAATTTGCAAAACCGCGGACCACCAAAACAGTTTTGGCAAATTTAGCCCCTGGCGTTATATAAATTTGGTTTTCGCGATCACGTCTCATTTGCGTGTGACCCATTAGGTTCAGTAAACGCCAGTAGTGAATAAATAGTTAATTCACCCAATTAACAAATAATTAGTTCAACTAACTAATTATATTTATCCACAGATCATGGTTGACGTCTAGCAACATGCCATGACCACCTGTGTGGTATGAATTTTAAATTCATCATCAAAACTCTTATGTGAATAGTTACTATGCCCAATAATTCTTCTGTTCCTTTCTAACATCCCGAATGAGCTCAGAATATGGATATCAGTCAAACTCTAAATCAGCTCAATCAATTAATAGATTAGCTTTGCAGTGATATTAAAAACTTTTCTTAATTCACATCGTACCTCAGCCAAAGATTTTTCTGAGCTAGTTCTATATTAAAGACACATAGAATGTTCCCCTCCTTACTAGGAGGTGACAGATTCTTTATTGGTTCTCATCTATCTTCATGTGCGAATATCTATACCCAGATGGTGCCCGTGTATAGCTAAGCTGCTGTACTTGGATACACACTAAAGTATAAATATTCTACACATAAGATACTATGGCAACCTCAAGTCAAAGGATCAAGGCACAACTATCATATAAAAGAATCACCATTGACTAATTCCATCTTTTAGCGAGTCAAATTTCAGTGAACTCATTCTTCTAATGAGCACCTACACACTTACTTCAGTGTCAACTACACTTGTAGTAATGAGATCGCTACTCTCATCATATGAGACACTAAGCTGTATATTAGTCTTTGCGGTGCCATTGAGCCCCTACTCAATGCACCTATGACTAAGAATATTTTGGACTTAGGTTTATAAGATATTAGGTCTCATTATCATGATCTACTATCAAGATCCTATATCTATTGCCCTTGTCCACGGGGTTTATCACATGCATTCATAAACACACACAAAAATATGACGATGCGATAAATAGGAATAACCATAATTAAACAAATAAATAAATAAAACATGTTTATAATAAAGTGTGTGTTTGTCAATATATCAAATATAATTGGCTTTTAGGCATCTACTCTTTCAGTAAAGGGGTGTTAAATTCCCGTCGATAGCTCGGAAAGGATTTTGGGATATTTTGGTGGGGCTTTAATTGTATATAACTCTTAGTAGTATAGCCCATTCATGTAAGAACTTAACATTCTGAAACACTAACTTACAGTTTTGTATTTTGAATGTTTGTAAACTTTTAGGGTTGTAAACCTTAATTAAAAGGGTTTAAACTCTAAAAGTTGTGTATTTCGGATTTATGATGTAAATAGCTAAACTTTGATAGATATGTATAAAGGCATTTCCGATTTGGAATTTAAGCTTTGTCGCATGTGCATGTAGGCTTTTATATATATGCTTTTGGTACTTAAGAGTGTATGGATTTGTGGTCTTAACCAAAGTTGACCATATGAGTTCCTAAAGATTTCGGATTTTTAACGTTTCGAATAATGTCTTGGTTAATGAGGTTGGATGTGATTTAAGGTTGATAATCGATATCTGCATGTGTATTTCGGTCATGTAAATGTGAATATATGATGTTTGGATGTTTTGGAAAAATATTTAAGAAAATAGGATGTTAGGTTTCTTGTTGCTGCAAATCTATTTTTACAGATCCTGCAGGTATCGGTCGATCGAAAATTTGGATCGGTCGACCGAAACCCGTAGACGTTCTGTTTTAAGTTTCTGGTCGACTATCGGTCGACCGATATTGTCACGACCCGCTCCCCGCTCCCCGCTCCCCGTCCCGGGCCCCGCCCCTAAAGCCCCGACCACACCACACGATCGGGTCCTTTTCGGGATCCCTTTGGTTGGTGCTTAGCTAAGGCCTCCCAACCTTATAAACACAAATTCCTCCTCCATCCAAGAGGTATGGGATAATCCATATTAACTCCCGCGGGCGGCCCATTCCCGGCCCACACCATTCCGGATCGAAAACCGCACAGACCGCGCGCTACACCGTGCGATCCCGCCGAAAATCCGGGGTGTCACAGATATGATATTTCGGTTGACAGAAAATAGCTCTGAAATTCGACATTTTATTTTGCATATTTAGTTTACGAATTTGATTTCGATACTTTAGGGAGTTCATATAAATGTTAACTAAAGGTTTGGCATTACCAAAACTTTTGGAAAAATACAGGTCGAGCCGGTATTTTGTAAACATGGTTTTTAGGTATTTACTTTAGGAGTTGGAGGGTTAGTTGCTGGATATATTGTGTCATCGTTTTTTGTATACTTACGCAAGAACTTGGTTGGGAGATCGCACCGCCGTTCTTGTCCCGAACCGAATGTCCGGATTGCGGCACTTCCTTGATTTTGAGTTTTTGAGAATTCGATTTCGAGTTTTGGGATTGAAATGAACTCCTTGGTTGATTAAGCTTCCGCAAAGCGTTTATTTTGATTTTTATTCATTTGCGAAAAATGATTTCCCTCCGTCGTGGCCCTCGGCTCGCGTGTCGTGACAAAAACAGTGGTGTTTCTGTCCAGGGAGAACACAAGAATAAAGATATTACATTCTACGGCACCCTAAATGATATTATACAGTTTAACTTTATCCGGCAAAAAGTTTATCTTTTTAGAGGATGAGCAACGGCAAGACGATGAAGAAGCTTTCCAAGAAGCTGCATGTTTAGATGTTCGAGTTCCACTTCTACCTCAAGATGTTGGTAACTTAGTTAGAGAAGACACTGTAGGTGCATACGTTGTCCTTAAGAGTAATGTAGATGAATCTCTAGCAGTTTGCAATGAAGACGATTCTGACGACACTCTCAAGGAATATTGCAGTGATGAACATATAACAGATAACAATGGTGATGACAATTATGATTAAAGTGGTATGTTGTGTACTTGTGGTTTGCCCACATAGGTGTCATGTATTAGACATACTTTTGATAAACTTAAATACTGTAAAGGAAGACTGAAAAGTGATGTACAAGTTCCTATGGGAGGATATTATTTATGGTGTGCAGTCTTGTGGAGCTTGTTTGAAGCTATTTCGTTTGTTCACCTAGTGATTTGTTTCATAACGCTCATTCATATGTCCATATAAATTTTATATTTGCTATCTTTCTACTGTTTTTTATCCGTTCATCAAAATAAATTGCAAATGCTTATGGGGTAATAAACACCCATCAAGAAATTGCTACCGCTCTACATGTTTTACACCACTTAGATAATTTTGTTAGCTTATAAGATTATTGATCAACATTTTTCGTCAGCATAACACTTAAGGCTGAGATTCCACCACGACTCTTGGGAACACCCCGGAGCACACTAGCACAACCCATAACACCATAGATTAGCCCAGATTTTCCTGCTACTTTAGAACATCTTTATGTATTTATTTTTCATGTGTTTCGAGAAAATTAAATCATACAAAAAAAATATATGGACAAAAACTACAAAATAATCATATAAAACTCGACAACAAGAGAGGGTTAGTATATTTTTGGTGAATTTAGAACATTCTTATATAATTTTTAATGTGTTTCGAGTAAATTAAATCATAAAAAATCAAAACGGAAGCAAAAAATGATGAAATAATCAAAATTCACTCGGCAATAATTGTGGGCAATTATATATATTTTAAGAACACCCCAGCACAACACATAAAACCCTTTGTGGTGTTCTTAAGTGCCATAGTGTAGTTTCAATCGATTTCGAGTTTATGTTACGATGTTTCGTTCAGTATTTGGGAAAACTAAATTACTTAAAAATTATCTATGAATGTTCTAAATTCACAAAAAAAAAAAAATCTATAATAACCCTCTTTTATTGCCGAGTGAACTGCGATTTCTTCGTACTTTTTGGCATTCTGTTTAACTTGGAGGTGATTATATTTGCTCGAAATACATTAAAATTTACCTAAAGATATTCTAAATTCACAAACAAATCTAGAGTGTTTGGAGGTGTTCTGAGATGTGCTGAGGTGTCCTATTGTTTCTTGGTGGAGTTCCAAACTATATTGATATATTTTGTGATGCTTCCTTCATTATTTGAGAAAACAAAAATATTAAACAATTATCTAAAGATGGTCAAAATTTATTAAACATATATAAAGTAACACATTTCATTGCAGAGTGAATTATGATTTTGTCGTAATTTTTGGCTTTCATGTTCATTTTGTTTTACTCGAAACGCATAAAAAGTTACCCGAAAATGTTCTAAATTCGTAAAAAATATCTGGGGTGCTCGAGGGTGGTCTGAGATATGCGGGAGTGATATTAGATGTCGTGGTGTAGTTTCAATCGATTTCGAGTTTATGTTATGATGCTTCCTTCAGTATTTGGGAAAACTAAATTATTTAAAAATTATCTAAGGATGTTCTAAATTTACAAAAAAAAAAAAACAATCTATAACCCTTTTTTACTACCGAGTGAACTGTGATTTCTTCGTACTTTTTTGGCATTCTGTTTAACTTGGAGGTGATTATATTTACTCGAAACACATTAAAATTTACCTAAAGATGTTCTAAATTCGCAAACAAATCTAGAGTGTTCGGAGGTGTTCTGAGATGTGCCGAGGTGTTCTATTGTTTCTTGGTGGAGTTTTAAACTATATTGAATATATTTTGTGATGATTCCTTCATTGTTTGTGTGGCGCCTCAGGTCCGGGGGCCAGAAAATTTTAAACAATAAAGCAGATGTTATGAGCTAATACTTCCAATTCACAATAATATATTAATCAAAATTAATTAAAACACAGCGGAAAAAAAATTAAATTTTACAGTTTTGGTCCCACTACAATCCTCAGCACCCTGAAGCTCGCTGTACGATCGCCAACGGATTTCGCAAAAACCTGAGGGAAAAAGTAGCAACATAAGTATATAAAATATACTCAGTGAGTGACCCACCCAAGTAGCCCCCTACGTCAACTACTAAGGCAACGGTCAAACACCAAGATACATCACACCAGCAAGCATAGAAGCTAAAGCGTAAATAGATGCACAAAATAAAACCGCATGCCCATACATATACTGTATGCAAACATAACATGCATACCAATACATAACTCGCATGCCAAGCCACATCCGCTGCTATGTCATGATGCCAGACAACGGTCACCCATAACATAAGGTAAAACAAAACAAATCGCATTAAAATAAAGCTCAACAAACGATAAACCACCATGCACTGAACCGCAAGATAAAATAATTTAAACATGCCAAATACGCATAAGCCATCAAAGGCACAACACATAAAGACATAAGCTAATAAGCAGAATCCAAAGCCACCAGTCAATATGTGCAAAGTCCATCAACCCCAACCCAAATCAAATTTATGCCATTGAATATCTTGAATTATGTTAGGGTGAAATCAACTAACCCAAAACCAATTAGTCCTCTCATGTTTAGTAGGTACCAGAAATTGACCCACTGTACCAAGGTTTTGGTTTACCCGAATTCTAGTGCACATCCGAAGCACCAAACCTACGATAGGGGCGATCTCACGGTGTCCCGTAAGAGATACTCAGTCGCTGCTATTTTTCTGCCCTCTCGTGTAATGTGTCTTCACCTTCTATGTGTCTTTCTACTATTATCTCTTTGTTATGATTATATCTTCTTTACATTTCTTTGGCCAAGAATGATCACCCTACGCCTACCGGCCTCAATAGAGACATTATTCACTAAGATTAACACTCCCGTTGTTAACCGCTCATCATACCGCCACCCTAGTCGGTAAAACCACACAACCTCTGGCTACTAGACGAGCTCACAACTAAACCGCGCTAATCTTAATCCTCCCTACCTGGTTAACTCTAGAGCAAGTCCGCTCACATACTCAATCAAGTAGACTAAGTCCTGTTAAGCACACAAGCGTATGTCAAACCTGTTTACTAAAGTGCCGCTAGTGCTAAAATCCGCTCTCGCACCTATCCAAGTAAACAAAACCACATAGCTATCCGCAATGCCAAACATATCAACCTCGTCCTACCACATGTATTATATACCATATATCGCTAGGTAGAACAGAATAAATCAAGCATGTTATACAAGTGAACTAAATTCTACTAAATTGTTTACCAAGTCAACATACTCAAACACTATCCATAGTAGAAATACATCACATCCACATGCTAATCCACATAAACCGTGCTTTTAAACCCTGTAACGGCATATAACAATGTAATCCATGAGCATCACAAATCCATGTTAAAATCCTAACATGATTATACTCATTTACAAATGCCACAACCATATTACAAACATGACAACACATGTAAAGCATATATCAATTGCTAAAACATAGAAAGCAAGCATCGCTCTCGTATCCACAAGTCAGCCTATCACGAGTATAACAATGATACCCACCCACATACTCAGCGAGATAGAACTAACATGCACACATCCCAGCCCGTTCTATTACCAGGGTAATAGCAAGAATCATCTATTCACATACCCACCAGAACAATAGAACAAGCATGCCTAAACACGGCCATAAAACATTACTCCTACCACATACATAGTAAAGTAGAGTAATACATCTAAGTGTTATCACATAACACATACCATACATCCACCACATGTATATCTAGAGCAATCAACTCAAATACATCGCAAGGCAGATCAAGCGTAAACATGTTATCATACAAGCACTCCTGCCAACGATATCATTCGGGTCACACACCTCGATAATCATTCATGCAGGCAAACACATCCATAACATGCTGTCCATGCAACAAATTTTATATAACATTCTTGACATTCCTATTACATGCATACCTAGAACACCCGTTCAAAAGCATGACTAGGCAACATCAAAACCATGCATTAAATAGCATTCATAACCACCACCAAAAGCATAGTCTAGCATAAAGCCCTAATGCTCTTCCCGACGGCTAACAAACATATATAGTATGCTAAACAAACCACATGGAACATACCGAGACATCCAATCATGATTTACAAGCACATATATTACCACTAGGGGTGTTCAAAATCGGGTCGGGTCCGGGTCCGACCAAACCCGAACCCGACCCGAGCCCCCTCGGGTCTGGGGCAGCCCGACCCGAGGCCCCTCGGGTCTGGGGCAGCCCGACCCGAGCCCCCTCAGGTCTGGGGCAGCCAGACCCGACCCGACCCGACCGGACCCGAACAAGCTCGGGTCGGGTCAGGTCTAATCGGGTCTTGTAAATTATTTTTAAAATTTTTTTATTTGTAATATTAAAAAATATATTAGATTAAGAACTCTTATATATTATTTATATATTATTTATATTATAATATATAAGCAATATATTATTTTTGGTGATCAAAACTATTACATTAAGAACTCTTATATAGACTAAACACCCTTACTATATTTAACACATATATGATATGGGATAATTTTTTAATATTTAGTGGACTTGTATTTGGGCAATATCACTTATGGTTTAAATGGGCTAAGTCCACTAAGTGTAAGAATTATGAAATTGTCCCATATCAACTATGGGTTAAAGTTGGTTAAGTTTTGAGTCTATATAAGATTGTTTTATGTAATAGTTTTGTTCACTAAAAAATATATTTTTATTTAAAATACATTTATACATATATATTTTATTAATAATAAATAAATATATAAGGTGGTCGGGTCGGGTCGGGTATCAACAACTCGGACCCGGACCCGAGCTCGGGTCTCAAAACGAGACCGCACGGGTCCTCGGGTCGGGTATTTTTTTGAACACCCCTAATTACCACATGTACACCTAACATGTTATATATGAATCAAGCTTATAAATTACATAACTAACCGTCTCAAAACCCATATGAAACATCTCAAGCATACTATCACGAACGGTACAATCCGCTCACACACCGACTTAGAGAGGGATTAGTCACGCGGACAACCTAAGTTCAGTGTTACAACACCTCTACCGCGGTATAACTAGCGTAGGTGGCGCACACACAACACTAGGTAGAGCCAAGCACACACAACAAGTGCCACAACAAACATGTCCCAAGCACAACAGATCCTACTAAGAGTATTAACCTGGCAGTCATACCCTAATACTCTTCCAAATAGAAGACCAGGTCAACGACCCTACGACATGTATAATCAGAACGCAGGCGGCGCTCAACTACACAAGGTAGTGCAAAGTATGTAATCATGTTACCACACACTCATTCCTACTAGAGTATAAACCTAACAACCATGTCCCTATACTCACTCAGGCAATGAGAAAATTGGTAACGTTTATATGTATATAACTCGTGTGTCAACCAACAAACGAACAGGTCTCACATCTATCTAGATGTCCCAACTAAACATGTTATAATTATATGCCACATCTACTAAGGTATTCTTCCAGCAAACATGCTATAACTCAAATCCGAGTATATATTCCGACAATAACATGCTAGTAATTATTACAATGTCATGCTAGTATACGCAATACGTCAAACATAACATAAACAATCTAATCATGTGAGACCGTGGGACCACTCACCTGTCGTCTCGGTCCTACTGACCCGAGACCCGACGAACGGTGAAATCCCTCGGAACTAACCAAAATCGACCTCACCAGCACGTTCCTGGGATCGAGGCGACACGACGAAGCAGCCGGGTTCATCGGACGGACGGCGATGGCGATAGTGACTGATCGGCGGCGGTCGGACGAGGCAGCGATGACCAGCACCTCAAACACGTCCGGAGAGGCGGCGATGAAGCGACGACGGTGCGGAGACTCGCGGCAGACGGCGAAACAACGGCGGTCGGAGCAGGGTTCCACAACTGCGAGCTCGAAACGGAGATGGCGAGCGGCCGAGGAGGAGGAGAAAAGGCGACGGCGGTGCACGCACGCCGGCAAGACGGTCGGCAGCGATCTGCGGGCGGCGCGGTGTCGAGCGCGATCGTGAGCGAGAGACGCAAGAGTGAGGGAGAGACGCGCGAGAGAGATAGAGAGAATGAGAGGGCGTGCGGTCGGGCGCATTGGGCTCGAGCCAAATGGCTTGCCCGCGCGTCCGAGCACGATTGGGCTCGGCCAGGCCGAGCCAACTTGGCTCGGTCCGCTGAGTCCAGCCCCATTTGGGCCCAATCCGGCCCAAAATACTTGATTTCGATCCAAATCAAATTCCGAATCAAATCATAGACAAATCGAGCAACCAAGAATCAATCAAACCCTCGATTGATCTAAAATTAACCTGATAATACATAACCGAAAATCGGAATCTTACAATTTGAGAAAATGAAAATATTAAATAATTATCTAAAGATGGTCAAAATTTATTAAACATATATAAAGTAACCCTCTTTCATTGCAGAGTGAATTATAATTTTGTCGTAATTTTTGGCTTTCATGTTTATTTTTTTTACTCAAAACACATTAAAAATTATCCGAAAATGTTCTAAATTCGCAAAAAATATCTGAGGTGTTCGGGGGTGGTCTGAGATGTGCTGGAGTGATCTTAGATGTTGTGTAGTTTCAATCGATTTCGAGTTTATATTACGATACTTCCTTCAGTATTTGGAAAAACTAAATTATTTAAAAATTATCTAAAGATGTTCTAAATTCACAAAAAAAAAAATCTATTTTAATCCTCTTTTACTGCCGAGTGAACTATGATTTCTTCGTACTTTTTGGCATTCTGTTTAACTTGGAGATGATTATATTTACTCGAAACACATTAAAATTTACCTAAAGATATTCTAAATTCGTAAACAAATCTAGAGTGTTCGGAGGTGCTCTGAGATGTGCTAAGGTGTTCTATTGTTTCTTGGTGGAGTTTCAAGCTATATTGAATATATTTTGTGATGCTTCCTTCATTATTTGAGAAAACGAAAATATTAAATAATTATCTAAAGATGGTCAAAATTTATTAAACATATATAAAGTAACCCTCTTTCATTGCAGAGTGAATTATGATTTTGTCGTAATTTTTTGGCTTTCATGTTCATTTTTTTTTAACTTGAAACACATTAAAAATTGTCCGAAAATGTTCTAAATCCGTAAAAAATATCTGGAGTGTTCGGGGGTGGTCTGAGATGTGCTGGAGTGATCTTAGTTGTCGTGGTGTAGTTTCAATCGATTTCGAGTTTATGTTAGGATGCTTCCTTCACTATTTGGAAAAACTAAATTATTTAAAAATTATCTAAGGATGTTCTAAATTCACAAATAAAATTTCTATAGTAATTCTCTTTTACTGCCGATTGAACTGTGATTTCTTTGTACGTTTTGGCATTTTTTTTATTTGTAATGATTTAATTTATTGCTTAAATTTGTGACATAAAAAACGCAAAAACCAATTTTGAGGGGGACCATATAAAATGCAAAATCAAATTGGCGCCGAAGCAAAATTCTAATTTGCTAACTGGCGCTGTCCACGAGCGGGAAAGTAAATTGAAAACTCGCGTTTCGCGCTCATGTGTGGGAAAAAATAAATGAAAGGCTTTACGCTTGTGTAAAGGTCATTTTCTTCTCCCACCGTAGGTCCACCCTCTGACCTTAGATCCACCCTCCAGTTCATCTTTGAAGAAGATCAACCAAACCATCTACCTCTGAGCTTCGTCTGCAATGACGGTCAACCACACCTACCGGATTCCACCTTATCATCCCTTGATCTGTGCTCCGTCGTGGACCGTACCCCTTCATCTCTAATCAAATGCTTCTCATTCGGATCTTCTTTCAAGAAAATCAGTCAAATTACTGATAGTGAATGACATACAACCTTCTAACTATGATGAACAATCAGTTTCTAATTTCTGTTGATTATATGATCCAAAGACTAATTTCTATTCTACGACCAATTTCTTTTAATTTCTACTAATTATGTGGTCTGAAGACTAATCTCTATTGACTTCTTTCCATTTTTGTAAACCAATTAATATCAGTGAAGCATGATTTGCTTTATAACTCCCGAGTAGCTCCATCAATTATAGTGTTTATAATTTATCAAAATATTTCTTCATATATCTTCTCTTCATTTGCCTCTTGGTGTATTGTAAAATGTATTGATTAATTATAGTTTTTTTTTCCAGTTAACCCAAACAAAACATGGCACAAGGAAGTAATCGTAAGCGTGTTTGGGCTGGTTCGGCAGGGACATTGGGAGGTGACCCTGATGATATTGGACTAAGTGAAAATAGTGAGTATGATATTCGACTACTTAGTCATTTTATTAAAGCTTTTATGTGGTATTGAACTGAAACATGCTTCTTGTATGAACATATAACCAGATGTTGATAATGGAAAAGCATCAAAAAGGTCTCGGCCTGTTCGGGGACAGAAACGACCATTGGTTCTAGAGAAACACCATGAGAAGCACGTGAAAGCATCAATTATCATTATTAATGAAAGACAAGTTGTGGGTGAGCATTCGGAATGGTGGTGTAGAGAAATGACGAACCTTATTAGAATGTATGTCCATGTTTAATGTCAAAAGGAGGGCGACAATGGAAACATCAAAGATGGAGGAGATTTACAAGCGCATGAAAGGTAGATCATCATGGTCATTAAGTTTACTAGTGAAATTGTAATATGTAACTGTAAACACAAATATTCGTTTTTATTCTTCGACAGGATAAATTTGAGATAAATTTGGAGGATGAAAATGTTAGAGCTGTGTTGTACTTCACTGCAAGGAAAAGAAATGGCTCTTGGAGGCATCGATGTCATAAACATTATCTCCAAAAAGGGAGTGGTGAGGCAGCCAAGGAAAATCCTCCTCCAGAGTTCATAGGCAAGAGACAAGATGATTGGGTGTGGTTCTGTAATCTATTTCAGAGCCCCGAATGGCAGGTATATAATGAATTATATTGAGCAATTCATATCGATA